>JAOTRI020118227.1:0-12377 GCA_028564885.2 Zoanthus sanctaehelenae | reverse complement strand
AACTACTACTACTTTGGAAACAGTTAAATTCATAGCTGAACAAACTTCCCCGTCTTCATGTTCGATTTCAGGTAGCAAGACCACCATTGGTGCTTCGTTCAATTCAACTTCATCAGAAAGCACAAATCAGAAAACTAGCACTTGTTTTTTGTCCGAGATCCCTGATCCTTGCATTGAAGACAGTGCTGGTGCCTCAAGAACAGAGAAACAAAATATGGAAATGCAGGATTCATCAGGCGAACTTTCTAGGTAACCCAAAAGTCAAAACTGATTGTAACATATTATCAAACACTAGCAGCCTGCCGTGATTTGTGAACTCATTGTAACGAACAACATGCACACGTGTTTAAGCATTAAAACGAGGGTCCTTTAAGAGCCAATTTCCTTAACGCTGAAAGGGAAACGAAGTTTGTTGACGCAGCTAGGAAGTCTTTCACCGAATGAGGTGAAAATGACAATTTGATCAACGCAAATATCAGTTGATTGAAAGGAGAAACTAAAAAAAAAAACAGAACATGAAACTTCAAATAAAACTTTCTCTAGCAAACTTGCACTATTAGTATTAATACAAACGACGCTGAGAATACTAAAAATAAAACACGTGTTAAAAAAAAAAAGACATTTTCGAAAACCACACATTTTTATTCATATTCATCAAGTTATCTTATGGTAAACTGTGACTTTTAGTTGACCTTTGGCTAGGACACATGCAGTTTTGCAATTTACTGAATTGAACTCACAGGAGGTAAAATAATACCTTCACATAAATACATACCTACAGTATATATAGCAGGCGAAACGATTGCACGCGCACATAGGCGTATCGAGTAATTTTTGAGCTACCACCTAGTTTAAAGAAATATTTATACTGGTTTCACAACAAAACTATTCATTAGGCGTGTGTCAGAACTGTAGTTAAGTTAGTTTTTTTAATAAATCTTTTGATACGTATACCATAAACAAGTTTTAAAAGATAGAAATTGTAATGTATAGATGGCTTAAAAATAGATTAAGTGTAAAAACCTAACGCATTTCATTTTACAAGTTTTTAGACTATAAAAAGTAGAAAACCGCCGCCTGGTTAGCTTAGTTGGTAAGGTGCCAGTCTATCGTGCGGGAGGCTCGGGTTCGATTCCCGGTCAGACCACCACTCAGGGTTTCAAAATAATTGAGGAGTAAGTGCTGCCTTTGCTCTAACATCTGCAAATGGTTAGACTTTCACGTCTTCTCGGATAAGGACGTTACACCTTAGGCCTTCGGGGATTATATCTGTGTTTGTGTGACATAATGTGAAAGATCTCCGCCCACCTTAGTGTGGTAAAGATGGTGTCCTAGAAAGACTTGACACGTAGATAAAGTCTTTATTATTATTATAAACGCAAGTTGTGTATCAGATTAATATTACTAAAGGGCATAAAGTTTTTCGAGAACTTAACAACGGCAGATAACAAAGCTTTCAAAATCAAGACGAATTTTTTACTTAAAGGAGTATCCATTATGGAAACAAAAACTGTTATGAAGGAGTTTGAACAGATGTAACTTATGTGAGAAGTGTCAGAAATAAGTTAAGGCTTCGATAGAAACAATTAGTTGAATTCATATACGCATCTCCCTCCCTCCCCTATTCCCAACCGTAGAGAAAAGAAAAAACCTACACCGGCCACACCTGTTGGTATTATTAGTCATATTTTAAGTAAATCAAAAACAACAGCTGCAGGGTATTCTCACCAGTAGTTACATTGAAAAGAATTGAAACCAACGTTTCGAGCTAAAGTACTTTGTCAGATAAAATGTGACGATTCAAGTTAACGGCTATATCTTATCTAGGCATGGCTTTGTTTGAAAGTCTCCATTTTTTACGGTATATAGTTAGCAAGTTTTCCTTGACAAGTTTATTCTTGGCCCTAAAACTAATCCCAAACTCCCTTATCAAGGAAATCCGTCGTGTAAACAAGGTTTTAGTGAACAATTATGGATTAAATGAGTCAACTATAAAGAATATGTGATATTTCTTATCGTTGAATAATTTAATGCATTCGATTCTTTTCGAAGTAACTACAGAACACCCTGCAAACATTATTTTTGATCTAATCGGAAATTCCAACACAGCATTCATTAATGATCACGCAAAACTGCTTTCAAAACTGTTAGCGCTCGTTGACATACCTCCAAAGGACCTAATTAATATTCAAACCACGTGATCATTTTGATAACCATTTTATGAAATCGGAGAAGCTCAGATTTGTGGCAAACAAACTCACATTTTAATGTTTTCAGGATGTCCAATCCTGTAGGCTGTACAGAGACCATATGAGATCAGTAAATCAGGACGGCGAGAGCGATTAATAGTGCAAATACTGCATAAAGAATCAAATTGGCTATAATAAAATCCACTCCATGTCTGAGTAATTTATACCTCAGATCAGACGGTCTCAGAACAGATTTAGGCATCCTGAAAACATTAAAAATTGAGTTTATTTGCCACAAATCTGAACTTCTCCGGTTTCATATTAATCAACACAAAGGTCTCCTTGTAGGCAATAATCTTCCCAACAGCGAAAGGGTAGGGTGGCAATAGATAAAAATCTCAGTGGGGGTGGGATGGGGAGGGAAATACTCGTAACTATCTTTCAACAATAGACCATACAGCTTCCGCCGCACCTGAAGGAAGCTTTATACTTAAAGGATATTTTAAAAATAATCTTGGGAGATATGAACCCAAACAGCTGATCAAATTACAAAATACTAAATTACTATGCAGTCTAGGTTATTATACAGACATGTCATTTTAGACTTTGCACTTAACTTACAATTTTTTTTGCTTTATGACGAAAATGAACTTGAGTTCAGCTAATCACTCAGAAGATTGCAAAAGGTTTTGAATATATATCACTTTTTAGAAACTTCAAAAGCCGTGTTTTACTCAAACGGCACGCCATTTTATATATGTATATAAATATAGTAATTTTATAATAAATATCGACTATATTTTGAAGGTTTGCTATGAGAAGAACTGACTTTTAAACCTTAAAGTCTTAAATAATTTTGATACCAAGCGTAATATGACAAGCGAGAAACGTTTTTATAACATCGTCAAAACTGTACAATTTGGAAGTGACGAGGAGGATTGGCCATTCCCCCAACATGCAGTGCTATATACTGTACATATGCTGCTAGTAATCATTTCTACCAGGATTAGCCATTCTCCCAACATGCAGTGCTATATACTGTACATATGCTTCTAGTAATCATTTCTACCAGATGCACTTCAAAACAAATATTGGAAAACACGCAATAACATACATAAGTCAAACAGCTCAGGACGAAAACAGTCCAGTCTAAAGCAGTTTATCTCCTAATGATAGTCTTATAACTGGTGTATCACGCAGATTTAAGTTAACAATCCAAAATTATCTTAAGGACTTTTGGCAGTCAACTAAAAATATTGTTCAATGTCATTCAAGCAAATATTTCGGGCAATCAGAAAGAAACTGTGTTATATGCTATGAATTCATTTTAAGAACAAATCCATGTTTTTATTGGTAGGCGTTTAGAAGTGTGACACATGACTCTTAGACAAGTCGTAATTTTCCACCAAACTATTTTATAATGCATAATCATTTGATAAATTCCTTCTCAATATGTACTCCACACTCCTTTAAATGTTTTTATTAACAATTTCTTAATCCAATGATTACCGACGATAAAACTAGGAAGCCACCTTGTCTGTTGTCTGTATGTATAAAACCAACCAGTCACTCGTCCCTTCAGCTATATCTTTGAATTCTTAAGAAGGAACAAAGGAGGTTAACTTTCAACTTTACTAAGCTAGGTGCTGAAGAAGATTTAACGTAGTTGTCGGAAGAACGAAACTCATAGCCACGTCTAAGAATCGAAGGAAAATGGCTTGAAAAGTTTGTTTTCAGCTGAAGCAAGTTTCTATTTTTTTAGAATATATCCTTTGAGATGAAATCTTTCCTTGTCTTGATTTATAGAAGTTGTTTATTCTGAGGATATTCGCCCCACCCATGGAAACATCGAGAGAAGAGGTGCGGCTCTTTGTCCTTGAAAGTGATTCGAAGTTTTCGGATCGGACTTGCTTGAAGTTGTAGCAGGTGTTGAATATAAAGCTATGAAAAGAGCAGAAGAGGGTTATCTTTTTCGACTTACATATATAATTAACGAGAAACCAACGCTTGTTTTCAGTCATTGAAAAATCACTGACTCAAGTCCGCCGCTCTACCAGCTGAGTCAAAACAAGCGTTGGTTTCACTTTAATTATGAGTGTAATTCCTTTTTCAACTCATCCAATCAAAAGAGCAAAATTTCGTCATATTAAAATTCAGCTTGGACCGGAGGCTTAGAGTAATAATAAAATTGAAATCCCAGCCTGTATTGGCGGAAAAACCATTTGTCTCTTGTTTTTGTCCTCTAAGCCTTGGAGTAAAGCTGAAACAACTAAATGAAAAGATATTATTATTGGAAAACAGCCGTCATCATTTCTGCCGTTCTTGTATCTTATGTTTAATTTGGTGATAAATATGCAAATTACACACTGTATAAACAGATTGGCTACTTCTCTCTGCCTCAATTAAACTCACTACTTGAATAAGTATCTGTAGCTTGGAAAAAGCCATAGAAAGAAATGTTCGTGTTGTCACATGCTTATTTTTCCTAACGGACATCGAACCCATGATTTTCTGATTACCGGTTCTACCGGTTCTACCATTCTGGTCCCCAGAGCCCAACGTGTTTCTTAGCTTCTGTTACTTCAGTATATAATTTAGAAGACTGTGAACAATTTTGGTCCTTTTAATATTTTCACGGTTCGGATATTTTTGTTGCCTTGTTGTTGCTAGTCAAATCAAGTATGTTCAACATATTTTAAGTTTTGTTCCTTTGTATTCACTCATCTCCTGGATTGATTAATAAGGTTAGCAGATTTTGTTAACCAAATTATACTTTTTAATTTACTCATTTCTAGTTCAAAACCAACGCACTCCGCCTCTGCATTGCTTTTTCTTTCTGAAAACACTAGCGGGTGGTTTTCAACTAAAACGAACTGTTGCACTTGCAGCAACGACAAATGTCAGTGTGTTAGGCGATGTTATTGAGAGAGACTTTTCTAATTTTTTTTCCCAGTGGAAAAAAACTGGGCTGTTCATATTTTGGCGTAAGAACATACTTAATTTTACTTCCTCTTAGTTGTTCTTTGTTTTCCAACAGCCAATCAAATTAGTCCATAAACCAATGTCTCCAGAGCCCTATGTTTTATTGTGCGAAGGCTATAAGAACCAAGATAAATGACCTTTTCCCTACGTGAGTTCCTGTAGCTCAGTGGGTAGAGCGTCTGACAGGTAATCAGAAGGTCATGGGTTTGATTCCCGTTAGGAACAAATAAGCTTGTGACAACACGAACAATTCAAACTCACTACTATTACTATCACTGCTTTACTCCGACGAAGGATTAACGTCCTGTCTTTTTTTATACAGTGTATAATTAACATATTTATCTTTAAACAGAAACACCGAAGTAGCTCACACTAGTTCACCGTTAGTTAGTTTTCTGTTATGTTATGATCAATATTAAAATTGATGAAGTACACCACGTGTAGCCTGCATGGAGTTCCTGTGTGTACCCGAGGAAGTGCTTCTGGTTTGGTTGAGGGTCGGGATTAGGTTAACTTTGTTTTTTCGTTGGTAAACTGAACTGTATCTGTTTACGGTAAGTACTGAAGGAGCCGTATAAACTGACCAGTTTCAAAATCCCAGTTGCTCAACTGCTCATCTAACTCATACTGCAGATTTATATTCAACAGCCTTAGCTGGTTTTGTTGTTAATTAAATATACCAAAGTACTAGTGGGTGAAAGAGAGCGAGAAGTCACACCTCCAATAAAAAACACAGTTTTAGGTTATGTGAAAAAACAACAAAATAATGATCATTTAGTCTAAATGTTTAATGTTTTGGTGAGGCTAAGATTGTGCGAATCGAATACACTGACACAGTGTCATTATTGTCAGCGACAACTGCAAACTTTAAAATGGCGGTTACGAAAGGAAGAGATTATCTTTGGCTACACTTTCCTTCCAGGTAAAATAACACTCCTGTACAGTACTGCATATAAGTAACGAATAAGGGAAAAGGTTGGAACAAAATGATAGCATTAGACTAACCTGGGCACTTTTAACGGCCATCTTTCGTTCAACATCACTTGATGTAGGTCCCATCCACACGTATACCTAGACAGTCAATAAAACAGTTTAAAACATCCACACGTATACCTAGACAGTCAATAAGACAGTTTAAAACATCCACACGTATACCTAGGCAGTCAATAAAACAGTTTAAAAAAAGAATACAATTTGAGTCAAGAAGGCTTGTCAATGAAGCCGAGGGGTCTAATTGTTTTAGTATAAACCTACTAATCGGTCAAACAAGGGTTATTTTGTTCCGCCATCTTTTCCCTACTAGTAGGCAAACTATTACTTTCGTAGACTAGCCAGACAAAATGCGAAATGCAAGTTAGACCGTTAATATGTTACTAATTAGCATTCAGACTTATTAGACATATGAAGTGCGCTTAGTTGTGATGACTAACAGGTTCGGAGATGTCTAATCGTTTTAATAGTATCTGCCAACTGACTAGTATGACAAACTGCCTTTTAAAAAATATTAAGAAATACTTATTGAAAATTTTGTTTATCTCGGAAGGAAAAACTTGTTTTCTTTACTAGGGTATTGTTAATAATAACCCCTTATGGCCAACTGCAGCCGTAATGGCCCTTGCGACTGCTTTCTGAAGTGTGTTAAGAGGACTAAATTCTTTAACTTTCTTTGATGTTATATTTCCAACCTCGCAAGAATGGAAAGCGCGCGGAGTCAGCTCTCGCTGAAAAAGAAATAAAATAAAATTTCAAACCATGCGCCGGATAACGAATATTTTCTATAACAAAGGTTTGCCATTGACTCTTGATATTTCTTTACTTTTAACAGACTTTTCGGCTAATGCTTATTACTTATTTTATAGAAATTTGAGACATTTTAACAGAAGTTTTAGGCCTCAATTGAATGTTGTATTTTAGTTAAAACATGCTACTGAAGGACAACATCCACAGTTTATCGTTAATTTAATCTGTAAGTTCTTTTTTGACAAATTAGTAGGTTTATTCACAAATAATTAGATCCCTCTGTATTACGGACTGCCAATTTGAATAGCTTGTAGTTTAGTTATTAAATAATAGAACTAACACAAGAAATAATTTATTTCCCCGTGTTTTTAAAACATCATTCTCAAACTCATTAATAATTCATCAAGTTAAAACAAAAGAAATCATAACCGTGACCATGGTTTGGAAATGTTATATTAATTAACACATATTTTGACGATTTTATATCTTCTTTTACTCCTCATTTTTAGTTTCGATTGAGAAGAAAAATCAAACTTTCGAGAGAGTGTTTCATCACATTTCCAAAAACCTCGAGTTTCGTTAAAAAATACTCCGCCGCGCGTCGTATTTTCAACTCTCTTCTCGGTGTTTGGAAATGTGACGAAACACTGTCTCTCGTGTTTGATATATTACTTAATCTATACCAACTGGAGAGCTTACTATGGTTGTTCTTTTCAATCCAAACCTAACATCATTCTCACCTCGTGCCCTGTATCCAGGATCATGACGTCATCATTAGCAAGATCTTCCTGTAATAGGAAAACAAAAGAGATTTCAATAAATAAGACAGCATTCTTTGATAATTAATCTAGAATTCAATGATTTTCCCAAAACAAATAGTTTTACGGAAAGAATAATTTCACATGACGGATTATTTTGGAGACCAAGTAATTTAATACAATAAATGTTATTAAATTTTCAAACCTTGAATATTGCGTTTCTAGCGTTCAGATTGGCTCACTCAATCTCGGTTATCAGCTCATATACCGAATGACCATAATATATGAAAACTAGCTATGTAAAGTATCGCCATGCTGAAAAATTATCAGAGGAATTTGTTTTTATTATTTTCAAGTACAAGTATTTTCGGACAGCTCGTGAAATTTCATGAAACAATTGCTTTATTCGTGCTTGTTGAATACAAGATGATTATAGCCAACTCAGCGCTACGCTCCTCGTTGGCTATTTACCATCTCATATCCAACGCGCGCTGTTGGAATAATTGCTAGTCATAGGAAATTTAAATGATATATCACTCATACAGCTAAAGACCTATCTCAAAAGTAATAAGCTAAGCTAAGCTAAATCGTTATACAAGCCTAGTGGCCCATGGGGCCGGCGCTTATCTCCGGTTTCTGTAAAGCGGATGAGAGTCTTTGACTCCCCCTGGACGGGACACTAATCCATCGCAGGTTAGCTCCCAGAAGACGCTGGTACTCATTTACCTACCCCGGGAGGATGGAAAGCTGAATTGGCTTAGGCAGAAAAGAAGGCCACACAAAGATTCAAATCTCGGCAAAGTGCTGGGATCGAACTCGGGACCTTGTGGTTGGAAAGCAGAGATCTTACCAACTGCGCC
This sequence comes from Zoanthus sanctaehelenae, assembly GCA_028564885.2. Classification (NCBI taxonomy): domain Eukaryota; kingdom Metazoa; phylum Cnidaria; class Anthozoa; order Zoantharia; family Zoanthidae; genus Zoanthus; species Zoanthus sanctaehelenae. The sequence goes on along the minus strand of JAOTRI020118227.1, from coordinate 3,848 downwards.
AACCATGTTTGTACTTATAAACACAATGATATCTTTGGAACAAAAACAGAAATCGAGAATCTAAGAGCAATAACCTGTTAAAGCCAGCACCAAAGCTGCGATAACAGCCACCTTTCATTTCTCATAAATTTTACGAGAGAGACATGTACATGCTAATGTCATCAATCTCTGGCTTTCAAGTTTCATAAGTATTGGAAAATTATTTACTAGATGCCAACGTGCCTCATAACATCTAGTATTGATGTATTTTGTATTGTCAACGATTTGCTGATCTTGCTCGGTTCCAAATTCTAAAGTGTTGTAGGACATCCAAAAATAGAAAAAATTATTTTCTTGATTCCACATTATCGTTTGTTGAAATTGGGCAGGCACAATTCCATGTTACAATTGCATTTTTGGGACCTTAATTATGTAATTTATCGAGCGGACCAATCAGCGCTCCTGACCATTATCAGTACTTATTGACGTCATCAGTAGGAATTTCTGATTGTGAAGTGCAGAGGTTTTTCTCTTCAGACCGATAATTAATAATATAAAAGGAAGCTTTATGCATAGACTATCCCAATATCTGCTTGCCGCCATCTCTCTTTTAACATGTGGTTTTGTGGCTTCAGTCTAATCCCGCGGGAGAATGCTGTTTATGAGAACTATTTATTACCACATCTAGTAAGCTCGAACGATCGAGTGTCACACAATAAAAAAGCCACCCATATCAGACCACGTAGGATATGATCGATTCTAAGAACGTTTGAACATATTTTAATAACTATTTTATTCAAGTTTTCAATGAAATTTAGCCTCCAGTCCATCTCTCCTAAATTTGATTACAATTAATAACCCGATGGTTACGATTTAGGATAAAAAAAACAATCTTATTTTAATGAGGGTGATGTGCTTGGTTAATACTTCTTAGATCAGTGCGTCTAGCCATCTTGCAACACGTCAAATGGACTACAGTTGACAAGAGAAGCGTCATTGATGATGTCACTATCGACCATCTTAAAGTAAGTTGTTGAGCAATGAGCCATATCGGTATTTGCAAAGATTTCGGTAAAACTTTACTTAATATAAAAATAGTCGAAAATGCTTTCAATTTTCCCTGTATAAATGTTGTGTATAACGCAACATCACTAACATGTTTTCCTCGTATTCGTTTTTATACCACAGAACTTTGTCTCTGTTTTCAAATCCAAGCTCTACATTGAAAGCTTAGTTCAAGGAAATGTCACTCCTGAGGTAGGAGAACAGATTCTTGATTCTTTAATAGGTTAATTAGTCCAAATTAAACCGTGTACTTGAGAGCTTTGTATTGTGAATAAAGGATAAGTTCAAATGTTTTTAAATAGCTTTTAATCATTTTGAATGCCGAATATGAACAGCTGGGTGAATTGCGATTTGTGGTTTATAATTTTGGTAGCGTTGGTTTTTCTGTATGTGAAGCTTAAGATGACATATTGGCATTTTCTTTTTTTATACAGGAGGCAATTGCCCTACAAGAACACATTAAAAGGTTGGTTGTTTAATAGATTATTAGTTTTATGAAATGTACGAGGAGATTCTTGTACACGCAATACACCGTTAACACAATTAACCGCCGTCTGGTTATCTTATTTGGTAAGACGCCAGTCTATTGTGCAGGAGGCTGACTTAGTCTTATGATTTTAATACAACGTCGTCTTACTGTTTTTAACAGCAAATTGCAGTGTATGGAACTTCACAGCAAATTTCATCCTGAGGTGAGACTTGTGATCTACATTTTTTGTCTTTTTGTCATTTCAAAGTAAATCTTGAATTGTTCAACTAGTATTTTTTTTATAAATCTAGATTCGGGTAGTGAACTTGCCTGAAGGGTCTTGCATTTGCCGTGTGAAAGGATTTAACTCCAAGGACAGTAACACTATTGTGACAAACTATTATCAGGTATGATGTAAGTAGACCTGCAAGGGTTAAATAAGTAGATCATCAGCTATGCTTCATTGTAGAGTTAACCTCTAACTATTATCAGGTGTAAGTAGGCCTTCAAAGGGTTGAATAAATGTATCATCAACTATGCGTCATTGTAGGGTTAACTATTATCAGGTGTAAGAAAGGCCTACAAAGGTTTGAATAAATGTAATCATCAACTATGCGTCATTGTAGGGTTAACCTCTAACTATTATCAGGTGTAAGTAGGCCTACAAAGGGTTGAATAAATGTATCATCAACTATGCGTCATTGTAGGGATAATCTCTAACTATTTTCAGTCGTAAGTAGACCTACAAAGGGTTAAATAAAAAATGGATCAACGGCCATTAACATGGAAACATTAAAATTTTAAAATATATATCATGTATGTAGAAAAGATGTAAAAATATTTTTTTAAAAAAGAATAGAAAACAAAATAAAATGATCACGATTGTTCAAGTTGAGAAAGATTTTAAACCATGTTGAAAAAAGTATTTTGCGAATGATAAAAAAAACGTTTGAACGTTCTCTGCCTATAGCGAACATGTATAACCTCGGGGGTGTCACTAATGATCAACCTTACCGCAACATTTAAACCAATAGATGAAGATGTGATGATTATTGACTACTGAGTGTCAAACCGTTTGAAAATAATTAAAGTAGTAGTTATACAAGTGATATAAAATGTCATATTTATTATAAACCGCCTATTAAACAAATAATTAAGCTGGTACTCCCTGTTTTGTAAGAATAATAAAGGATTAAAGTTTCTACAAGTATGATTACATGATTAAACTAGTAGTTACTGTGCTAAACAAGCTGATGTAATATTCTTAGACTTTTCTAAGGCGTTGAACTTGGTCCCCCATGAACGGTTGCTGTTCAAGGCCCTTCATTACGGCTTCCGCGGGAAAACGCACACCTGGCTGCGTATCTTGCAAATCGAAGACAGCGCGTAGTCGTAAATGATTCATCGTCAAGCTGATCAGCAGTTCTCTCTGGAGTCCCACAGGTCATTGTTTAATGTCCAACGTTGTTCCTGCTACTCGTGAACGATGTCCCAGATAGGGTGGCCCCGCGAATTAAAATGAAATTAGCGCATGTAAATAAGATCGAAGCACCATCCCCTCATTTCATGATTAGTACAATGTAAAACTAAAATTAAACCTTAAAGATAGTAGGCAGTTTTATAACAAATCCGTTTTCATTTGTATCTATTACGTAACAAATAGAATTGTTGTGTTTTGTGCTAAGTTTGTTGTGTTTGTAGTCAGGTCCAGCGTCCATTGAACAGTATACGTTAATGGAGCTGCTTGTTGTAAGTAAAATTTTAAATCAAGTTAATGAAACTAATTTGCTGTAATTCGTTTTTACTGAAGTACATCTTGGCCTGCTTTTAAATCATCGTCATGAATCTTGTTCTTATATATTGTATTACTCGTGCTGTTTTTATTCGATAAATGTTACGGTAGCTGTTTCTTTTAAGTTATTTTTCTATAGTTTTTTCCTGATATTTACCTAGCTCATTCAATGTGTTGGACGTTACGGTCAGCACTAACCCGGCTCCAACCGACACAACTGGTACAAGGCCAGGTTTTGTTGGTAACATTTTCCGGACTCTTGCTTAGCTTAAGAACCCCCTAATTCGTTTTCAAGTATTCTTTGATGATGCATAAAAATGATTAGATGGTGATGATGATGATGATGATGATGTTAGTAGTAATGGTAATGGTGATTATGGTAATAGTAATGGTAATTGTGGTGGTAACGGTGATAATGATGGTTATGCTGATGATGATGATGGTGGTGAAGGTAATAGTGATGGTGATAATAATAATAATAATAATTTAATCACTTATACTGCGCGATATTCATAAAAATGATCTATCGCGCATTACATATAA
>JAOTRI020118216.1:0-12377 GCA_028564885.2 Zoanthus sanctaehelenae | reverse complement strand
TAAAACAGGTGATTCCCTTAACGCCTTAAAAACTCCTGGAAAACGCCAGAAAAACTAATGATTTCCCTTAAGGCTTACCCAAATTCAACTTTTACTCAAAAATTTGAGCCGTCGACCGATTAAACAGCTTCTGGCTAAGAAGAATAGGCAACCACTTCTTTGGCGCAATTAGTGACGCAGTTGTTTTCCTCCTCAGTACTGATAACACAGTGTAATCTTCGGATGTCAACAGCAACAAATATGCGATAAACATACGCTCAGTCGTTCAAGTTCATACCTTAACGAGAATCGAGTATTTCGGTGAGCAGGGCTAAAAGTTATTGTGCCGCGTTTAGAGTCCGCATCACATAATTTGAATCATTGTCACTATTTACAAGAAAATAGCGTCCTCACTGCACTCGCTTTTACTATTAGAATTGATAACTAAATTATCTATTACATTAATCAGAGTTACGTTCGTATATCCAGTTTCATACTTTGGGATTATTCGTGAAGAGAGCTCAGAATAAAACAAGGTTTGTAATTGGCCAAAATAAGCGCGTTGGGGTAAGCTTTTTTTTCTTTTGATTGGTTCAAAAATCTGCGTTCTGATCTCTACATGAAGTAGAAACTCATACTTGTTAAACCTTTTCTTTTCAATTTCAAAATGTTAAATAATCAAATACGTCTCATGCAATGTCAACAAAAAGAAGCAAAAGCGACTAATAAACCCTTGTAAATAATATAACAAATTAGTTGTGTACTTGGTTTTAGGTAATTTTTTCAAAATTACCATTCCCCATTTATTTGAACCCCCTTCCTCCCCTTCCTTTTTTGCTGAAATTTATCACTGTTAATTGACTCTATGTCTATTTGGGAGCTGAAAGTATCCTTGTTAAAGGCTCGTGTAGATAAATATATTGTTCCTGCTAAGCGTTTCAGAAAACAGTTCTTTTCCGTGATCAGAAATTTTACGTTTATGATTTAAAAAAAGAAGGGTACAACTATAGAATACCCCGCAACTTTCGGTAATGATATGATCATTTATTCTGCGCATTCTTCCGTTCTCTAAACTAATGCGCTGAATTATAACAGGGTAACCCAAAAAACAGAAACCATAAACTTTTTTATTACTTCTACAAAAATAAAGCAAAATAATTCTAATTTTGTACGCGCGAACTTCTTTCTGTATATGATTATGCCCAAGAATTTCAGTAATCTAGGATGCTTTGCAGTATAGTTATGGTCTCTCCAGAAATTTTCCAAATGACCTCCTCGGCGTTGGAGACAGACTAGCAACTGTTGAGCAAAATTGTCTGTCACTCGCATGCACTCCTGTCTTGGGATTTCCTCAAACAATTGGTGAGCTCAAAGCTGGGGGAATCCCCAGATAGGAGTGCATGCGACAACGGCGGGGTATTCTAAAGTTATTCCAAAGAAAGAATGTTTCAACATCGGATAAATTAGTTTTAGAAAACTCAGAGAGTGCTTGTCTCACCGCTCCCTCCCCTCTGACACCAATAACGGCTCCAAAGGAGCCTAAACGTCCACATAAAACTGTATAAAGCACAAACGAAAGTGAAACTTGTTTTGCGCATGCGTATAGGTGAAGGAGGTTTTACATTTTACCAGTTTTACAATGAACACGTTCTTCAATTTGAACGATAACTACGCACGCGCAGCTTAGGTTCCAAGGAAGTGGCAGCAGAGACTTTTAGTCCGCCTTGGAAGTAACAGTTGCTCATTTACAAGGAACTTGTGTCATGAGTTGCGAGCTATGCCGTGCTGACGAGTTCTAATGAGAGCGAAACAGCGCTGTCCACTGCTGCGACTTCTATGGAACCTAAGCTGCACATACGTAATTATCGTTTATTGCTCTTCAATTCAAACTCAAAAATACAGTAAGTCTTGTGACACATTTCTAGCCTGCTAGCATTGCCAACAAACTGGACATAAAATCGTTTTTAAAGAGACAACGTTGCTCACCGAACAATGCTGATTTCGCAATACCTCAAATCAATTTCTGGGGTATCTGACCTTTTAAAAATATCGAAAAGTTATTTAAGGTATTCTTTGCCGGTATTTTAGGTTAATTTATTTTAGAAAATTGTAATATACAGACGGTACAAATAATATACTTGATTTGACTTGAATACGGGATAAAATTTCTAAATGTCAGTTTGGCCTGATATTGAACCTACACATTTGAAGAGCCACGTAACGGTTGTGGTTTGGGAAATGCAATACCGCCGAGATCCTTAACAACACAATTAAGTTCCAACTCTTTTACATGGGTTTTATTTACTAATTTTCCACGAGACTTGATAAACTTGTTTTTTACGCCTTATCTTAAGAATACAAGACGCATAAAACAGCTCGAAGGTTGAGAGGAAACGAATGCATATTTAAAAGACTCTTTAATTTGCAGTTTGAGATCACTCAACCACACCCTGGTGATGATGAGGTAGAAAACTATATTGATGTTGGTAGTACCAATAGCCGTAGGCGACTATATGGCATTCACCCATAAAGTATACGCCGTAAAATGCCAGCACGAGCACAACCACACCATAGTACATGTGCTCGCTAATGTTTTGACAGTCGTCACGTGAACGTGTTCCCGCTTTCAGGTGTTGACCGCTCAAAGTACAAAAAACTCCGGGTAATATTGGAGGAACATTTTGAATGAAACCTTATACATATCCTGCGTTTGCTCCTAGAACAGGGTGCTTTAATTTGCTGTGCCTGAGACTGCAACAATAACTCCTTATAGTTGTTAGATAATCGTCCTGTTAAAATGTCATATATGATTTTTGAAAAATATTTGTCTAGATCTTAATAACCCTTTCAGTCCCAATCATTTATTAACACTAAACTTCTGCTTAAATAACAAATAAAGATTTATAGGACATTTGGTAATAAGAAAACGAGAATTGATCAAACAAAGCGAACTGCTGTAGTTAAAAGTGGAATTCTCTCAAACTTGTTCAATGAAAAGCCATTGGCTCAAGTTGGAAGAACTTAATAATTAATCTGGGGTTGAGGGTTTTTTCTGCTTCAGTCTAAATTTGTTCTTATTTCTATGAGCGGTTTGAAATAATGAAAAATAAAGAAAGAGTGCTAATCTTCTGAGGAACATTTATTGTTAAACGAATACAAAACACTTTGTCGTTTATATTGTATTGCTCATGACCAGAGAATAAGTTAATTTGTGAGTGAGGTCTTCACGTGAAACATCTTTATAGATATTCGCAGCCTCAGCATGAAATTATTCTTAAATTGCTCTTAAAGTCTAACAAATGTGAGCCTCGCTGTTCTTAGAAACTCGTTCTTATAAAAAATATGTAATACTGTTTTTATAAGAACAGTAGCCTTGATTTCAACTTAAAAACTAAAAACTTTTTCAATCTTTTTCTTCTTATAATATAAAATTGTAAAGATTAAATAGCATTGTCCGCCGTTGTCGGGAATTCTTCAGAGAGGTATTTGAAAGTGATTTTATTTAGTTTTTTTTCCAATCATGTTTTCTGTAAATTCTGTCGAAGAGAAGTCAGAATCGAAAGTCAGTTAACCTTTGTCCCTCTTATTAACCTTATCAGGCAGTCAGGCAGTTACAAATTCTTTTTCACATAAACTTAATTTTATGTTACAATATTGCTTTTGATAAATTGCTCAATTAATGGTACAATACTGGCATTTACTATCGGTTTTTAAAATAATTTTTGTTTTTAAGAATTAAAACAAAAATTTAAAAAATCACTACACATCATGTCGGAAAGTGCTTTTTGTCCGTTTTCAGATTCAGCAAAGTATGTTCTTTATATTTTGGATATGTCGCTGCTTAAATTATTCCGTTTTCGCGTTTTCAACACACATAAAACATCTAAACAATGTTATTCCACATTTTCACTATCTGCAGAGTGAATTTACTGAATTGAAACAAAAGCAAAGGAAAGAAAAGAGCGGAAAGGTTCCGTTACTCAACAATTGACGATGTCAAGGTTAAGTCGTCGCCCACATGCTAATTAAATCGAGGTGCTTTAACTGAATCCGTAAATGTCGGATGCAAATATTTTATTTGGCATATTTTTACCCGTTCACACCTTGTTTTTTCATATTGAACTTATCTGGTTAAAATTTTATGTCAAGTTTTCAATTTTATAGATATCTTTATGAAATTTTAGGATGCTATTTACGATTATGTTCTCATAATCATATGTTTTCATACCCGCGCATCCTTTTCCCAGATTAAGCTTTTCCATTCATCTACAATAAATTGTCAAACTTATTTAACGTGGTTGCCCGTTCTACCTAGCCAGAGGCTAATGTTTAATCGCTAGATGCAACTGATTTTAGCGTGAAAATCGAATTTGCTGAAACAAGCGCACATCACTTGTCCTTTTGAAAACTAGAATCCACTAAACTAAAGTAAGTCATCACCAGCGGTTTGCGATTCAGTTCTCCGATTCGAACAAATATTTTAAAATCTGATTATGTTTCAATACTGTTCATACTAAGCTACAAATTTCCTTATAAAAGTATTGGTTCTTTTTGGGATAAAGGCTGCATGAATATTCCACTAGAGAGCGCAGATCTACGCCAAGCATATTGTGATCCCTATGCAACAAAGACGGGACACGTACTATAGAATCCTATAGAAAGTATGGTGTTATTCTACCAGGATCACAGCCATTTTTATGCACTAGCGTTAGCATCCAGTGAATGTGGGATGCAACCATATCAATAAGCACAACATGAGAAACTTAAAAGTTATCCAGAATCCAGGAGTTTTTGCAGAACACTCTCAAAATTTAATCAGTTCTTCCAGTGCCATTTCAGACAACATCTGAAAATTTCATCCAAATCCGTCCCAAACATTTTGAGCTATGTTGCTAACTAACTGACTAACTTACTAACTAACTAATTAACTAAGTACTAACTTACTTACTAACTAACTAACAAACTAACTAACTTACTTAACTCTAACTATAACTAACAAACTAACTAACTAACTAACTAATATAACTAACTAGCTAAATTACTAACTAACTAACTAAATAACTAACTAACTAACAAACTAACTAACTAACTAACTAGCTAGCTAACTTACTAACCAACTTACTAACTAACTAACTAACTAACTTACTTACTTACTTACTTACTTACTTACTTACTTACTTACTAACTAACTAGCTAACTAACTAACTAACTAATTAATAACTAACAAACCCCGGCAAAAACATAACCTCTATGGCGGAGGTAAATATTCTTAATATACTGATTCAAGAACTTCAGTGGCATGAGACTTCCGAGGAGCTTTAATTTCAAATTAAAGGCTTTGCCATTTGGGATTAGAGTGCACGTGCATACAATATGTGTAACTGCAGTAATGTAAAAAATATTCCTAAACAAAATCTGAGCCTCAGCATTATTCTTAAAATATTCTTTAAATTTGGACAATGCCAGTGTTAATGTTCTTATATAAAGTTTACATTCTTATGAGAAAGAATGTATAGCTGGTATATATAGTGTATACATACAGTCATACTCAGTCAATGTTATACATACAGTCATACTCAGTCAATGTTATACATACAGTCATACTCAGTCAATGTTTAGAATGTTCTCATCTCGTCGTCGCTAGACCATGCAGGAAGGCCAAGGTTACTAAACCATTGTGCATTTACAAAATTTTGCACGTTTGAAGTGTTTTCATCCGGACGTCAAATGGAGTGCACGCAGTGAAACAGATGGTGCAGTGTCTTTTGAGCCGGCATAAGGGAAACTTCCATTGTAAAAACCATAATATTTTTAATAACCTCAGCAAAATAAAAACGGCGTTTTTCAGGGGTTGGGCAATGCGGGAGTAATGCGAGCTTGTAAAATATAAAACTCAAACGCTGCACAACTGAAAACTGTTTGAAAAAAGCTTTGTAACAGTGTTTTTACTCCTCGAGTATCTTTTAGACAAAAACTTAAGAAATAAGAAAGTAAGGCTGAGAGCAGGATACCGATGTAAAACAACCTGTGTCAAGGCCAACAATGCCCCAGCTGAAGCCTAAAAAAGCACCTTCCTTTTGCTTAAATGAACATCTTGAAAGATTTATACTCAACACATTTACGTACCAAGCTACAGTTTAGATAACCTGAGAAAACCGCGAGAAATTATGTACACTTCTAAATAAATCTGTAGCAACGTTCCTGCATGTATTTTGTAGTAAGTTTGACCTTTAGCAGCTAACAGGAAAGACAAAGTAACTCGTGAACCTTAATCTTTCATTGTTGTAAGTTTGAAAGAAAAGCAAGTGATGCAAAGATAAGTGTGCCGAGAGATTATGCTGTATAATTTTATTACTGAAAGTAATTTAACAGGCAAATCAACACATTTGTGTGAGCAAATTAAATGGACAAGTACAAGTCGGGGAGATTTTTTTATGACAATTTGAGTTATACATTAAAAGTATTTAGATTTCTATTAACATATACAAACCAATATTGTTGTTTGCACTCCCGTGAGATTGCTAAAATACGTTTGTAAACTACCTAATCCCAGTCCAGGCTAGTCAAATTGTTCTCTAAACCAAAAAAAGCAAAAAGGAACTATTTGTTTTAGAATCACAAACCCATTTTTTCAATGTTTTTAAAAACAAAATTAAAAATTTTAATTAACGATTAGTTTAGTCGAACATATTGTCACGTTTTCTAACGCTCACGAGTCACTTGAACAAATCTAGCAAACCACGCCTGCATTTTAGGACATACAGCACAATGAAAAAAAATGATTTCGTGAAATATTGTGGAAACTTTAGAAACCGCGACACAGCTGTGGTTTAACCTTCATTTCAAATGTACTAATAATCTTTGATGATCAAAGCACTCCACGAATTCAACTTCTGAGCAACAACCGTGGCTAAATGAAAGTATTAAAAGGAAAACAAACAGAAAGGCAAATATAGATTGTTTACGACAAAGCCGGGTGCAGGCGAGTGGAAAAACATGCAAATTGCCAAACAAAAAAAAAAAAATTGTTCATCTGACGAGAATAAACAAATAGGGGCATATTGAACATTGCTCCCAAGGGTTTTTCGAAACTTAATCGAAGAAAAAATAAACAAAAGAATAAAAATTAGATTAGTCTGTTTCTTTCATAGTTCACCAAAAATTATGCAAGATTAAATAACATCTTCTATATTTATAACAATTTTCATCGTTGATGAAAATTTTTCTTCTTTCACCGTGTCAAAACAAATAATAAGTTGTCAATGGTGTGCTATTTTGGAGGCATATTCCGTGGTAATTAAAATATTTGGTTAAAAAGAGAATGACAAACTGCGCACAAACGCACGCTCTTCATGTGTACTTCGAGTGTTCAAACCTTATAGACAACCCCGTTGGAACGTGACGTTTGCATAAACGAAAGTTTCCACCAATCTCTCTTTGACGTTCTTTTATAGTGAAAAGTCTTTTATTCCTCATGAATGAGTGACCTTGGCTGTAATACGAAGGTCACGATTCATTTTAAAGATTTGGGGAATAAAACTTTCTGGAGATGTAGCGCTTCACGCACTTGTTGTGAGAATTATTTCCTCTGATCATATGTCACATCAAATCTATTGCAAAGTGCTACTGGCATTGGCAGCGAAGCGTAGTCGTAAGGTCTTTTTCAGGGTCAACCTTCATGAATTGACGGAATCTGATTTGAATGTCATCGTATATTCTCTCAAGTGTGACCACGGACAAGCTTTAAGTATCCACGTACAACATTGGAAGTTCATTAGCCTTCTACCATTCGTTTGCGAAAGTTCGAATTTAGTTGTGCAATATACTACAGTTACTTTGACCTAGAGAATACCGTTTTTAGGCTACAAAAAATAAAAATAAGCTGGAAAAAAACAATTGTAGAAAAACCTCAAAATGTGGAGCTGCTTTGACGCAATTTATGAAAGCTCCTTATTGACGGCTTTATCGTTCAGCACCGTAGTGGCAGTGGTTGGTGTCTTAACAATCTTGTGGATCCAAACCAGTTCGAAGTCTCCTCCAGGGCCTTGGAGTTTGCCCGTTATCGGAAATATTTTTCTTTTCGGCTCCTTGCCGCACAAAAATGTCCTGAAACTTGCAAAACACTATGGAGATGTTTTGTCCATGAAACTAGGGGCTAAAGATGTTATCATTTTAAACTCCATCGACACGGTCAAAGAAGCTTTGGTCAAAAATCGTTCCGATTTCTCTGGTCGTCCACCACTCCGCAGTTTTGTTTTTTGCAGTAACGATGCTAAAACGGTTGCTTTTACGGATTTCGGTTCAAGTTACATTAAAAACCGTAAGGCAACGGATATTGCACTAAGAACTGTGCTGGATGATTCGGAAAACTTCTCAAGCAATGTTCAAGAAGAAGCGGAACTTTTGGTAAAAAGTTTTTCCAACACTGAGAATGCAAACTCTTTCGATCCTGCACCTCTTATAAAGTACACTTGCTGTAGAATCATGTTTGGACTCATTTTTGGCAGAAAGCTCAAAAATGCTTTTGCAAAAGAAGTGCACCAACTCATGGAATGCTCCACTGCTTTTATAGAAGGCAGCGCAGTTGGCAACGCAGTTGACTTTATGCCTTGGTTAGAAAAACTTTTTAAAAGACAAGTTAAAAAGGTAGATGATGCTGTGGGACAGCTTCTAAAATTTGTTTACAAGATTCAAGAGTTGTTGAAAAACTCTAAACCCAAAGAAAGTATCTCAGAGACAACGTTTATCACTGCATTGGAAAAAATTACAACAGAAGACGAAAACTTAAAAACACACTTTACTTATGAGAGGTTGACCAACATCACTTCAGACTGTTTCGGCGGGGGCTTTGAAAAACTATCAACCAACTTACGCTGGGCCTTGGGATATTTGTCAGCCGACATTAGTCTTCAGAAAGAACTTAAAAAAGAGATTGATAAAGTTAAAGGCAAGGAGCCCCTGACTTTGAAGGACCGGCCAAATATGCCTCTTCTTGAAGCTACTGTACTTGAAGCGCTTCGTTTGAGCTGTTCACTGCCGTTCGCACTGCCCCACTGCACAACCAAAGATACAACTGTCGGGGGATACAAGCTGAAAAAGGGAACTTGTGTATTTGTCAACCTCTGGGCTTGCTGCCACGATCCAAAATACTTCACGAAGCCAAATACTTTTAACCCACATCGCTTTTTTAACGAAGAGGGAAAGCTAGTCCGTCCAAATTGTATATTTGCCTATTCAGCAGGTGACCGAAGGTGCCCAGCGGAGCACTTTTCAAAAGCGATCTTGTTTATCTTACTCGGAACCATATTTCAAAATTTGGACATTTCATGGGACAAAGAATCCTACTCGCCATATGAAGGAAAATTTGGACTAGCACTACGTCCTTGGCCCTATAGGATAACTGTCGAAACAAATTCTTAGATCTCACCAGCTTTTTGGTGGTTGGTTGTAGTGAAACACCATACATTATCATTATCTTATCTTGACCTTGTCCTTCTAAGGATAGCAATCTCTTGATTGTAAGAAACGTGTGATAATGGAATACTTAACACAATGCGAGGCAAGTCGTTCTCACCTATGCACACAAGTAAAAGCTTTTTAAAAAAAACTTTATTATTGTGCAGGTACACAAAAAGTGAACGTTTTAAAGAATGTATATTATGCGAAATATTTTTTACCCATTTTGGAGTTTTAATAAAATCATGTTTTTAATTATAGTAACTTTTAAACTGATGTTAAACTTGACCTATGAATTTGATTAGCAGCTGGTTCAGATTACGAACTATTAAGAGCAAAGCACTACTTCTGCATTGTAACCGCAATGTTTTAAACATACTTCAACCTCTTATTACCTCAGTATAAATTGCTGTATTACCTCTGTTATCATACTTCGAGCAAAATATTATTACCTATTTCATGTAAATTAAAAACGGAACGTGTAGTTATATGGGCTATAAAGAATGAATATTTTGAAAGAATAAAAAAGAGTTGCGTGTTAGTGAATCTAGATTTGTTTGTGGCAATTCAGTTAAATCGATGAGTATATAAGTATAATTGTTATAACAACTTACAATTTAAATAAAAAGAGCACACCTCTAAGAATATTAATTTTTAAGTTTTATAAGGGACCAAAATGTTTTACCGGTTTTTGAATCAAATACAAAAGAAATTAGTTACAAAGGCAAGTGTTAGAAAGGGTTAATTCATTCAACATTCCTATGTATTGAATAAATCTAAAATCAACATTTTTAGTAACATTTTTTTAGAAAATCAGCCGATCAAGCAATTCGGAATAGTAAATGCCTAAATTACAACCTAATTCTAAAAATATAAGTTTTCGACATGCACTACTGACGCAAATGAATACTATATTAATTCTTAGTCTACTACTACAAATGCAGTAGTTTGAATTTATGACATCCAAGAAATAATAGTTTGGTTTCACTTTATCGATTTAACTTTTCATTTTTGACATAATTTTTTGTAAATCCTCTCGGTTAGAACGTGTTTTATTGTAACTAAATATTTGATACAATGGTTCTTAATCAGTGTAGATAAATTAGAGTATTATCAAATTTATTTGGATTTTCTTTCTTGGGTTCACTCTGGAATGAAGTTGGGATTGCCAGCCATTTCGTTACAAACATTCTTTTATAAAAACCAGTAAATTTTGCCAAGACTCATTTAGCAATGCAAAAACCTCAAAATTTAAATGTTCCTTCAAGAAGGCTATTGACAGAGTGAAAACAATGCATTATTGTTACAAGCTTCAGCCTCAAGTTGTTTTTAATTCGATTTTTAGTTTTGAGAGTGGTTTGACTAACTTTAATGTAATTTATACGTTCGCAATGTATGTACAGTAAAAACACAGAAGCACGTACACCGTTTCACCAATAAAAATAAAGGAACGACAGTGTTTGATGGTTACTAATATAGTAACCACTTCTCACTGGTTATGTTTGAATTCATGGCGGGCTTGGGTTGTTGGATTTACAAGGTTAACAAGGTTAATCCAAGAACGCAAGCCCGCCATGAATTCAAATTAACGTGGCCAGTGAGAAGTTGTTACTATATTAGTAACAATCAAACACTGCCGTTTCTTTCTTTTTATTAATTGGTTCTCCTTATTTCTTTTATAACTATAAGAAACACCGTTTCACATTTAGTATTACTATTATTGTCCCAAATGATACACATGTTTATATATATAAGGGAAGCCTCATATATCGATTTTGTCCAGAAGAAACGTCAATTTTACGTTTGGGGGTGGGGGGGGGGTTGGCGTAAGTGACGTTTCTCTGTAACACGTCGTGGGAAAAATCGATACTTTTGTTAAGAAATCCTGAACGTTTTGGAAACGTCTTGGAAAACAATATAAAATAACTTTTGAATAATTTTCATCGATCAGTTCGTTATGTTTTTCACAAAATGTATGTTGTTTACATAGTAGTCTGATCAGACAAGAAATTTTAGGCAGACCACTTTCTGGGGAGACGAGTGGTCGTCAATATCTTCTCTGAAACTCGGTATCGAATATTCTTAATAGCGAGCCTAGAAATCGATGAAATCAGCCGCAAGCTCATTCGTTTCGCGGTCACTGCTGACAGCTGATGTAGCTTCTTTCTCCAGAACGTGTTCTATACTTTGTTGGTTGTTGCATTCGGTCATATGTTATACGATTACTGTTTCTTAAGACTCGCAGAGGTTTTAGCGGAATCAAATCGTTAATTATTGAAGCATTTAATGATAAAATTGACATTTTAAATATAAAAGTCATAGAACGTATTTTCTGTTAACCTTAAACAAATTTAAAATGTTTTATACAAAATATTCATACAAAATAGTACATTTTGGTTATGAGAAAATGAAAATGTTTTCAGAGCACAAAAGTATCGATAAATATTTTTGACGTTTCTAAGGGGGGTGGGGGTGGGGTCTCGAGAGAAACGTAAAATTGACGTTCTTGTGGGCAAAATCGATATGTGAGGCTTCCCTAAGACCATCAACAGTGTTTTTGCACACCTTGTCTTTTGTTTCGATATTTTTCACCATTTCAAACAGAAACAAGAACAAAGTGAGGCTGCAAGCGGAGCCAAAAACTAAAGAACAATGAGTCTCAGCAAAATTTACTGTTTCGTATAAAAAACCGTGTACGATCGAACGGTGGTCGTATAAACAGATTATTTAACCCTTTTTTCAGTCCCCGTCGGTTCTCAAAAGCCAACTTTTCCTTATATATCTCATACAAAATAGTACATTTTGGTTATGAGAAAATGAGAATGATCTAATAAAATCAATCTATTAAAGATTAAAACTAGCAGTAATCTCTATCAATATTTTTCAGTTTGTAAATTTTTCTACATCTACAACTCGTCGTGGCTCTTCTGGTCTTGACCTCC
>JAOTRI020118205.1:0-12378 GCA_028564885.2 Zoanthus sanctaehelenae | reverse complement strand
CACGCAGCTCTAAGAAGCTTGATTTTCATTGGCTGATTGAAAGAGCACGGTAGCGAGGGTTGCAGAGCTGCGATTGGTTGAAGAGACAAAAGTGCTTGCTCAAATCCTATCAGGTATCTCGTTTTAATCTTTTTATCCAAGTCTTTTAGAAGTATATGAAAGTAATACAGAAAAAAATAAAAGTAAGATAAGTCTAGGAAATTAAAGTTTTCAATGACAGTCAAAATGGCGAGCTTAACTTCAGAATTGCCCGCAGCTATAGACAATTTATTTCTGCGCATTCGTCGTTCTTTAAAAGTAAATGCGAGGTGAAATCAAGAACAATAGTTGCGGAGTAATCTGTAGTTACTCCTTTCTTTGAAATCCGTGAAAAGATAAAGTTTCATCAAGAAACCTATTTTACAATCGTAGACACAACAACAATACAGAACTATTGCGCAAAAAATTGCAGTAATTCAAACACTGGTTTTATATGACTCGCTTGGCCGAATTGCTTTTGTTTACCCATTCTGATCAGGTGATCATTGAGCGATGCTGGGGGTTCAGAGGTCGATTCGTTGTTTTCCATGTTTGCAATTTGGGTTAATGTGTGCAAGTTAAAAGCTCAACATTTTACGTAATTTCTAAAGTTCCAAATTTACCAAGTTCTTTAAAGGAACTTCATTTAAACCTCGACAAGAGCAATAGGAATTTGAAATTTATGTTCAAAGCAAAAGTGTTGTTAACTGATCGGATGCACGAATCGAAATTTGGTGGAGAAATTAATATTCGTACTAAAAAGAATAGTTATCGAAATCTTTACGAAGGTAAAAAGTCTGGAATGCTTCTATCCCCACAGCCACAAGTCCACTCGCGAACGAGCCCTAGAAGTAAGTCAAGCAGCTCTGAGATGAACATTACATTTATGAATGCGAAAAACAAGAACAAGTTGTTAGACATTTTTCTTCCAGACATCAGGCGAATGCATACAAGAATAGGATACACTCAAAGCGTGAATTTATTTAACCTTAACAGGGAAAATCTTAAGACAGCTCAGTTAAGAAGTAAAACTGCATGGTGTAAAGATAGACAGCTGAAAGAACATTGTGATGTCTCTTTGGGATCAGGGAGCAAAGCCGCCAATTCTGTGAGTCCACGTCCTTGGTGGGGCTACATATCATTCCCAATAAATCACATGAATGATCGGTTATTTTTAAACAATAGTCCAAGTTACTCGGCTTATGTTAAGTGCCAACGTTGGACAAGCGACATTAGAGGAAGCGAGAGACCTTTGCCAAGAAATCAGTTTGGAAAATTAAAAAAAATGTAGACCCAAAAATGGCGAAAATTTTAGTGACAATGGAATGTTTACTTTAATTTCTTTATTGTTTTTCTGTTCAGATGTGAATAAAATAACAGGGGTCTTTGGATACCAAAAGGAATTCTAGATAATTTTTGATACTAGCGCAGAACCTTGAATAAATGTTGTATACACTAAATGGATATTTTAAAGTGGCAAGAAATTTTTAAAAGTTATCGAATCTTAAAAAAGTGAAATAACTTTAAGTTGTTATGTCCGAGGAAGTGAATTAAATATGGTAAGTGAATCAATATTCTAGCTTTTGTGCCCCTGATTCAAAACGAGTCTTAGTGCAAAACCTTTCATATGAAAATCAATGCTGCATTCAGTTTCAGTTTCATGTAAATCGAAGTCATTTTTGTAAGAATGGTTTTGCACTTAGTCTTAGACTTGCATTGAAACAGACGCAGACTATTAATGGCTTGTTCAGTTGTTGCCAATGTTGGAGCGTGTTGATTGCACACAATATATCCTGATGATAAACAGTCCAAAATGTTTTGGGTTTTTTCTGCAGTATTCTAGTTCATGTCAGTTCATATATTTATGTTCTTGAAAACGGAAGCCATTTACCATTATGGTGGCCTAAGGCTAAGTTAACTGTCAGCACGTTGGTGTTATCCATATCTGACCTTTGGCTTTGTCGTGTTGACAATTAATGTTTGTGAATCACATGCACTTCATGCGCACGCGTTTATAACTTGACCAACAAAGTTACATGTACTTCTTGTCCTCTATCTACTGTCTTCAGACCTGGTATACGTGTGCTAAACCAATATGGATTCAGAATGCTCCGCTAATCTGCCTGTAACAACAGGATATCCTACACATTCTTACTCGCAACATACGGTCACGTAGTACTCGTGCTTGGCACACATCCAACCAAGTATGATGGTTTAGATGATTTACAACTAGGCTAGAAAACATGATTTAATTCTTCTATTTTTTCTTATTTTCTTTGCTTTTAATTCTTCTATTAGGCAGACTTCAAAATATCGTCGTCCTATCTCCCGCTCTGGGTGACTGGTGATTTATACCATCCTAGCTAGTGGATGACCGTGGTCTAGTCAAAGAGAAAATTTTAAAAACATGTCAGTTCCTGTAGCTTAGAGAACACCACTTTTTGTCATCAGCCGATTCGGGGTCAGAAAATGCCATAAATAACGCCGTGCTCATCCACACGCTTTTTGCGTATAAGAACCAGTAAATTTTGTCGAGGGTCATTGTTCTTCATTGGTAACTCATATTTCTGTAAGCCATTTCATTTGAAATAGAAAAGAATACAATTAAGGTATTAAACTCAGCTCTGATTAGCATTACATATACTTGTAATAAATTTTAACCGCTGTGCAAAGCAAAAAAGGAAAGAACGTTGTCCTAGAGTAGAAAGCAGTGGAGATCACTGAGGCAACAAAAGAATCTAGAATTCAAGGGAAGGTTTCCTCTCTAGACCCATTTGAATAATTCTAAAATTAACTACTGTAAATAAAGTAAGCCGTGAGTTGTCGAAAAAGTTGCGTTAATATAGTACACGTTAACCCCAATGTTTGAGAAATTCGCCTTATATAGTGAAACGTTGATTTTCGACGCGTTTTCACGTGCATCGTTAATTTTCTAAAATAAGGTTAATAACGGCTTTCAATCGATCGCATCAAAAAACAAAGTGTACCTCGTGTCAAACCTAAGAAGCACGCCAGAAAAAGTAACATAATAAGACTTTTAAATTTACTGGAGTTTTTTTGATTAATTAAAAGATATATTGCCATTGGCGTTAGAATGCAGCGTTGAAAACAAACTGCAATTAAACACTCTTTCATTTCCATAGAAACAAGAGAACAAAGCCTTTCAAATTCAAAAATATATTGAAAATGTAATCACATTGACCAGCAAATTTGCAATTGTAATTAAAATATTTGTTTTGAAAAAAAAGGCAGCAATATTCTAGCCAAGTGAAGCAAAAAATTTAAGATCACGAAATAAAGTTATGGTCGTTTTAATTCATTCATCTTTATATACGTCGATGGTTTGTAAAACCACTTCGAACATGGATCATGAACCTGTTTGGGAAATAAATTTATAAGATTTCGTGCACATGCAGGCCTAATCACATAATGAGTAATAGTTTTGCATGTAAATTCAAGTTCTGATAAATATATCGCAACCAGTAGACGTTGTTGAGTTTGATCATAACAACGGAATATTAGTATCCGTGACCATGTACATGCGACAATACCAGGGCACGTCAATGTCGAAATGCTTAGATAGAAAAAACAGGAATTCATACGCTTTAGAAGCTTTTGAGGTCTCCTGTTGACATTTTTAAAATTCTTTATGCTCATAATAAATATGTTTAGCCTCAAAGAGAGCTTTATATTATTATAACTGAAATTCCATAGTTTTAATTATTGGTAAGAAGCCAGTAAGTTTTAGAACTTACAAAAATTAATCTGAGCTCTTTTGAAATGGAGTAAAAATTACATTCTTCACTGAATGCAAGGTACTTAAGTCTTTCGTCGAGTTTTCATCTACTTTGTCGGGTCCTGAGATGGTAAGAGTATTTTTTAGGCAGTGTTCAAGGTTTCGAAAACGAGAATCTTCAACTCCATTCATGGATATTTCACGCGAAACCTTTAACATTTCTGGAAGCGTCAGTCTTTTTGGTTTACGTTTGCGTCTGTGCGACCTCGGTTTTACCTCTGCCGTTAATGGTGGTAAAACTCTCTTTGGATAATTTGGTATAAGATTTTGTGTCGCATGTTGTGTTACAAAAAATTGACTATCAGCGTCTCTAGGCTGCCGACTTTGTACAGCAAGTCTAACTAGAGCAATAGCTTTTTCCCATTTTGCTTTTTCAGCAGTTGGTTTTTCGTCATGCTCAGTGTCAGTGTCGTTTAAACATGTTTGCGAAAAAGCTCTTCGTTTGCCAGATGAACTTTCAATTAGAGGAAAAGCAAGGCTTGGAAGCCTTTCTCTCGTTGCCATTGTGTGAGGACGTTCTTCAGAAGCTGATATTCTTTTGTTGGCAAACTCCAATTGCCTGGAAGTAATATATTGCTCATGCCTGCTTCTATGCTGGTTAAGTCTTTGAAGCTTTGTATTCAAAGCTCTATCTTCGTAAGTGTTCTCTGTTAATATGGCATGGCCAACTTTATTTCTTAACCGCATTTCACCGTTTTTGCTTATTCGAAGAAGCGGATTTTTTGATGAGTGTCTCTTCATTTTTTAATCCATTTGATTATGACCCTTGCTGAATATAAAACAATCCTAAATGCTTTCTACGGCTCGGGAAACACGACGATAAAAAGCATGTTTACAGCTTCTTTGAGTCGTTATGCGCCCGATGGCGTGATTCAAGTGTAATGAGATATGACAATCTGCCTTTGTCGACGTACTTAATGCTGACAAACCATTGAATTTGGTTCCGGTGAAACAAACACGTGGCAGTTTTAAAATCAGCATTAGCAATTATTCACTCATTTATTATACGTCGATCCGAATTTACAAACTTTGATAGTCTGCATGATAAGGCCATATAAAATAAATTCAAGGTTTCTCATCAGCCATCAGGAGTTTTTCAAAACGTGAATAAGGCATGAGGGGTTTTTTTAATATATTTTCAAAAAAACGTGAACACAGACTAGTGTTAATAAAAAAACTACCACTATATCAATATATTTTTACTATACAATTTAGTACATTTCTTACACTGAGCCATATTAAGCCTTTAAGTTTAATTTGGCATAAACACTTTGGCTCGAAAACTGACCATCACCTTCTTCAGTTCTTGGCTGCTCTGCATGTGTATGGCAAATGGGATATATATAAAAAAATAAAAATATTTTGAATGCGGTGGCCATTTTCCAATTCGGGCGCCGATGAGAAACCGGTAATTTTTTGTATATGGCCTAACACTAGTAACAGCGTCAGTGAAATCCCAGCTAAAAGGTGACACAAACAGTAAACGTTTGTAATGTTTGTATTAGTTGTAAATCTATATGTGCATTGAAAGTAATCCCTTCATTTTTTTTTATTTGGACTTTAAAGGACGTTCAACCGTATTGTTTACAATTCATGTGTTTTTCTTATTTTAAAATTTTAAAATGTGTTTGATTTTTGTAATTTACAATGCTACTAATGAATCACATAAGAATCTAAACAAATGCACAAACGATGTTTTTAGTAGGAATTTTGCAAAATCATTGAGGGCAGACCATATTAATGCAAATTCTGGTGATATAGCTCAATTTCGACTGCATAATGGTGAAAACACAAGCAAGCCGAAATGTCAAAACAACATCGTTTTCTACCACGTGAAAATATACTTTCAAAAACTTTTTTCTATTAGCTGCCCAAAAAACGATAAGGCTCTTTTTGTTGTGTGTTTTAATCTATCCCTTGCACTATCGACTATTTACCGACGACCACCTCCATGACTTGGCCGGTAATATCATAAAATAAAGCTAGTTCTCGGCTTAGTTCCTCAGCTTTCCGGGTGAGCTCATAAAATTTAGCAGATTTTCAGCTGCCTGATGTTTTTATGAAAAAGTTCTTTAAAAACTAGAGTTTATCTTTGTTATATTCTGAGTTATATACATGGCATGCGCAATTGCCATATCAGTATTATCACTTTCTTGTCGTATAGTTTGAATATTACATTCAGCTTTATTTGGCACAACAATAAGGCGTTTGAATAGCCTTAAAGTTACGCGTACGAGAGCCATTCATGCATAGCTCTAGTAAACTAGTTATTTCTGATAGAAACTAAGTGCTGCGAGTACACTATTTTGTGACAATATTGTTTTCGTATTTAGGCCATGCCAACGCATTTCAATTACATTTGTCAACACATAATAGCATATATATGCGTACCAAAAATTACGGTGTTCAACTTACCAATAATGAATAAAAAAAGATATTGCCCTGGGAACCCCTACAGTTACCATCTATATAACATTGTCCGGCTGCGTAGCTAGCGTGGTTGGTCCTTGTGGTGTAGTGGTTAACACGTCGAACTAGTAAACCGACGATGTGGGGTTCGAATCCCGCCAAAGGATTATATATGATATTTTTTTCTTATTTCTTCCTAAAAAATGCAGCCAATCAGAGGCCTGGAAACCCGTTGCATATTTTGCGGTATCCAACGGGTACGTGTAGTATTTCATCCGGCTTTCCCGCCAATACTTGCGAGCGACTATCTAAATGGCGCGAAAACTGTGTCTCCATAAATAACAATAACATTAACAACAACAATAACAACAACGACAACGTTAACGACAACGACAACAGCAACGGCAACGACAACGTCAAAGTCAACAACGTCGAAAACAACAACAACAACGGCAATGGCAACTATATGCCAATGCCAATGACAATGGAAATAGGCGAGTTTAATATAGTCGAAATATGGTGTTCATCGTAGTTTGGTTTTCTCAGCTGTGAAACTGCAGTTTTCGTTCTTCGTCTTCCACGCCGGAGACAAATTGGTTAGTAGTTTTATTCTCTAAGGCATGGGATAAATTGGCTATGCAATGGTTTCTCACGGGATACCGATGAAATGCCACTTGTAACTTCTATATTTTTTTCGTATACACACTCACCTAAAGGCTCCTGTGTATACGGAAAATACAAGTGACGCGTATAGCATACTCCACGGTACCCCACTCGAAAGTCGAAACCATTGCATAACTACTAAGCGAACAAGCTAAATTTTGCAATTGGTATGAAGAGCTTGGAACGTTACATGATAGTTCTAATATTGTAAATAATTTAGTATCCGATGACTATACAAAAGGCCAATCAAACTCGCAGCGATAATGAGAAGGTGATCATTTGTTAGCACGCAGCCATTCTATCTGCTGATAGAAAACAGTTGTGAATAGCCAATGAAAATCGTTGTTCTATCAATTTTGTCCAATCACAAAGCTTCATGTACATGACTGACAAGAATCGCTTTGAAAAAAAAAACAATGGCGTCGCAACAATTTGCCGAGATTTCGGACCAAGAAATTGAATATTTAATTGATAGAGCAGTTCCAGGAAAAACAAAAATAGCGATAAAATATGGATGAAAAGTTTTAATGGTAAGATAAAAGTTTTACCTGTGTATCTATAAGAAAGATTTGTTTGACACCTCAGTGCACATCACGCGCAGTGTTTGAAATCATTGTAAACACAATAAAACATTTTTTCCTAAACGTTACTCCACATTTTTATGCAATAAGAACATTGTAAATATATACTAAAACAATTAGACTACGAGCCCGAGTTTTCTACGAGCGATTTATTTGCTCGTACAAAACTCGGGCTCGTAGTCTAATCGTTAAATAGTCGATCACTGATTTCAAATCTACCGCCGTACCGGCCCCATTGCACTGAATTCATGCGTATCCTGATTTCTTCTTGATACACGTAATCTTTGTTATAAAAACACACTTGATAAGAAACTAGGGTCTGAAATACCAAAAAATTTTAAGGCTAAACTCTTTTGAACCAAGAAACTTAAGCTTCCTAAATATGAAAAAGAACAAAAATGACGCAGAACTTGTGAATAAGAAAGGCATCTTTTCTCTTTAATTTCCAAATTCATCCCTCAGTACATCTATAAATCACAAAATGCATTGCATTTTCACGTCCTTTCCATCACCACGATTCACAGGATTGCCTGCATCCGTGCATGTTATCTTCACACCGCATCGATTGTCTTGATTGGCGCATAAGAAAAAGGAAATAGTTCTTGCCAAATTGTCTTAAATTCCAGCCAAAAACCCTAAAGACGTTTTACAACCTCCGCCTGGTTAGCCTAGTTGGTAAGATGCCAGTCTGCTGTGCGGGAGATCTCGGGTTCGATTCCTGGCCGGACTACCACTCAGGGCCTTAAAATAATTGAGGAGAAAGTGCTGTCTTTGCTATAACATCTGCAAATGGTTAGACTTACGCGTCTTCTCGGATAAGGACGTTAAACCGTAGGCCCAGGAGTAAGATCCTCGTAGGGGACCTCCAGTCCTATTAAAGTATTATCTCTATTACCTCATTAGGTTCCTAAATGTTCTAAAAACGAAACGTTCCTTATAAAAATTTTACGTGTAATCCTCATTTTATAATTAAAAATTATTAATCCCTGCCACAACCTAAGTATATACTGTGGTATTAAGGATTCCCTTTATGAACCAGATGTCAACAGTGAGGAAATGCATGGCAATAGGTTTTCTAAAAAGACAACTAGTCATCTTTAAAAAAAACAGTCTTGTCTGTAGTCAGGTGAGAAAATTTACATATGCATTACAAATTTCTCAGTTCCACAATTTTTCTATTCATAGAAGTGATAAGTAAAATTATAATGGCGATGCCGATCGCGAGCAGAAAGATAAGATATAAATTTATTAAAGCTATAATCAAAGTAAACATTCATACTCCCTAGTAAACTGATTTTGTCTTTTATACTTCACAAACAAAAAAAGCTTTTAAAAGCTTTTTAGCAAATATTAGCACATAAAATAAAGTTGCGTTATTGAGGCAAACAAAGTTTATGATTTTAAAAGAATAATAATGTCTTCAACCACGGGATTTGACATTAGGGTTATTAAAGCATAACTCTATGTTTACTTTCACTTTAAAAAATGTTGTAAAATCTTATTTGACATCAAAAGCATAACTTTTTGAATGCCTGGGAGCAACCCTAGCTGTCAAGATAAAAAATAGTGTAAGGTTTCACGCGTGTCCGTAACATAAAGCCATCTCTGTGGAATCTCTGAGAAAGTTTGGACAGAAAATTGATGTTCGGCTTGCGAGAGTAAAAATTTGCTTACAACTGGCACTTCCTTTCAGGAATAGTCAAACGATAGCACAACCACCGAAGGGTATTTTCGGTCTTTTCTAAGTGCCCCAAAGCACACAGTTTATGTATTTTTTGCTCGGGGCACGAAGAGAGCTGATTTTTTAAAGCAATGTAAAGAAAATTTGTTTCGTGTCGGCAGAGCAAGAACTGAAGAGCTAGATAGAGATTGAACTATAGTATATAGTTGTTTGCAACTTTCTTCTGCTGCTAAAAAAGCTAAGGAGTAACTGCAGACCCTAAAGACAAAAAATAAGAAATAAATGGAAGTTTTGTTTTGAACACAAGCTACGTACTTGTTCAAGTTACTTGACGTAAAAGAAACATAAAACTTACCCTTGTGACCTTCATCAAACGCCAAATCTATCAAGTCAAGTTGTTAAAACGGTCTTTAACGAAGAAAAGGAAAGCTTTTGCGAAATATATAATTTATCCAAAACTCTTCAGATGAATTCTTCTACCCAGTTACTAATCAAGAACCTACAATATATTTATGGAAGGTTTGAAGAGAATTCAGAGACGTTTTTCAAGCTGGAACCGTGACAAACCATCACAATATAATTTTATAAAGAATGACGTATCTTAGTTTAGAGGAGCACAGGGCAAAGAAAGCTCATGCAAACGAAAGACTCAGCCAAGAACTTACAAGGATCAGACACTTGCCAAAACGCAGCCTCATTCCTTTGGGAAACAAGTACGGACTAAAGCATGCGAGCCAAAAGAACTCCGGCTTAGTCAAAAGTTTAGAATTAAACCTCAATAGCATTGATCGAGAAGAGAAACGAGTCCAACAATATTTATCAAAGAAGCGAAGAACTTTTACAGAATGCACAATGCGCTCGTTTCCGGCTTTATTACCCATGATAATTGGAGAAAATACACATTTAATGCAGCTCTTGGATCCTGAAATGGAAGCAAATGAAGCTCGGTCGATTGCAACATTTAATAACAAAACTATGCGGAATTTAAAAGCCAAAATGTCGAACGCCGAAGTTAAAAGAAAAGCAGAGGTTATTTTGAATTACAAGGAAAATAAGGCTGAAAAGCAAAAAAAAGACATGCAACGAATTCTAACAAAGCACAGTAAGGAAAGAATGCAGAAGGTGATTGAAAACAACCAGCAAAGGCTTAAATGTAGTTTTAAGTCGCGCTGCAAGCCAAATTCAGATAAAAAGAATTCCGTTGACTTTGTGCCAAGAACTAAATGCAGATTACAAAAACAGCACTACAAAAGTTGTTTTCCCTTGCTAACACAATCTTTGACAGAGCGAAAGGAAAATTATCTTTTCTTTAACGCAGATTGAAAACAGAATGATAAAACAGGAAGGAAAACTTCTGGAATGATAAAAAGATGTGAAATACGTATTGATCAACGGACTAAATTAAAAAACTTCGAACAGATCAATGATTAGTTTTGAGGAAAATGATTGCTATGCGAAAAGTAAATTCTACAGCGTTCTTACTCTTAGGAAATACAAGCACTGAGGACCAATCAGTATAACCTGAAGCTTACTGCATATTTTTCTACTGTTTTACTGTTTTCTACTGTTCTATACTGTTAGATTTATAAGCCTAGAATGCATGAAGGAAACTTTAGAAAGTTACACGAAGGCTTGAGTGGAAGTATTTGGTCATAGTTGCAGACGATCAATTATCTCAACTCTGGTAATTAATAAAAGTTATCCTGCTGAGTGCTGTCATGGTTACTACTTTAAAATTCAAGATAGCAGCCATCAGCCTAGCCCGCTGCGTAGCGGCTAAACAGCCGCTACACAGGCTACCATCAGCCCAAACTTTGGATTTCACTTTAACTTTCAAAACAAGTTCAAAACTGAATCAAAAACAATTAAAACATGAATTTTTAAAGAAAAACCACAAAATTCATTTCTTAAGAGAAATGAAAAAATGAATTAACATGAACTTCCGGTATAAAAAATGATCAAACGTCGAGAAAACATCTCTCTTGAGCTAAGCCCGGGCCTGTTTATTTGTAGGCTTACCGAGATGTCGCTATCAGGCCTTATGGACTAATGCAAATCCTCCATTTGAATTGGCTACGCTACTAGAGGACTATTAGTAGTGGTCATCGAGTAGCGAAATTCGCACGCTTTGTTTTGTTTTATTCCCAAATAAATCTTTCATCAACTTGGATTTGCTAACTTTATCGTTGCTTTTTCTGTCCGACTAGTTGGGTGATACTAAAACAATTAGACCCTTCTCCCTCAAGGGCAACGGGTTCAATACTAATAGTCCTAGCTTTCGGGCTACGGGTCTAATTGTTAATTATTCCCTAATATTAATAAAATTATAGATCTGTTTCCATATAAAAGTGACTAAAAGGCGGGATGATACTTTCCATATAAATACAAAAGTAATTACTTGTGTCGGTAAGCAGGCCATAAAAAACAGGCCTAAACACTGCAGTTAACGTTTTAGACTTTTTACTGGAAGAAGTTGGAGTAAAGAAAGAAGAAGACGACAATAAAAATGTTGCACTGTTGGCAATGATAAAGTTGCTAGTCAAACTTGGGTTTGTGGTTGTTGTTATGTTTCCAACATGTAGAACAGAGCAGCCAAATATCAACATTTAACTAAAAACAACTTGGTTTTAAAGAATGCCATCAAAAGGAACTTTTAATATATCATAAAACAAGACCTCTAACAATTCAATCTTAATTAACATTTTTGTAAGACTTGTTTTACCAAAGCTACACTCTTATATTTTATAAGAACGTCGAATTTTTCAACTGAGGCTGAACGTTCTTAAATATTTTCGGTATACTGATCAGCCTCAAATGTTCCTAAACATGTTCTTAAAACATCTTTACTGATTTAAGACAATATAAATGATACATTTACTACTGTATGTGGTACTTTTCTCTATTCATTGATTTGTACATGTACTTTGTACTGTCTTTCTTGCCAGATTGTCTCAAGAATTATACCCCGAGAACTCCAATTTGGTAAATGAAAAACCTGTGATGTAAAGTTGTTATCTTCAAACTTTAGTCAAGAAGCCCAAGCAAATTCCTCAATAACGCTGTATGAATTATTTCATTATAAATAAATGCTTTTAACCTTTTTTTTACTCCGGATGAAGGACTAACGTCCGAAACGTCAGAAAGTATTCTTTCTTTTATACTACTACATGAGAAATTTCAGCAATTTGATTGGCTTAGAGCAGTAGTATTTCAGCTTAATTTGAAATACC
>JAOTRI020118194.1:0-12378 GCA_028564885.2 Zoanthus sanctaehelenae | reverse complement strand
GTACTGTATACAGGTTTCCAGTAGCATGCAGTTATAACAAACAGCAAGCCCCATAGCAGCACATAGTACTGTATACAGGTTTCCAGTAGCATGCAGTTATAACAAACAGCAAGCCCCATAGCAGCACATAGTACTGTATACACTCAGGTTACCAGTAGCATCCAGTTATAACAAACAGCAAGCCTAAACTGATGATTATCTAGTAGTCTTTTAATATAAGATATTTTTAACAGAATATTTTTAGCACTAAATTTTAGTATCAAAGTTTCAATCAATATTAACCATTAGCAAAATTAATGTATTTTTATTTGGTAATTATAGGAGTCTATTTCATTGTTATAAACACTCAATATTACAAAGATGGCAGCCAAGTTGAAGACATTAAGGACAAGCAAGACAAGTGGTTTGACAAAGAGCTTGTGTTTGCTAAAACTTGTGGTGCACAACATGTAGTTCTTTTCCAACACATACCATGGTTCTTTGGGAATATCAATGAGAAAAATGACTATTTTAATATTGAGATAGATACAAGAAAAACAATGATAAAGAAAATTAAAGAAGCTGGTATCAGGTATATCTTTGCTGGTCATTACCATAGAAATGCTGGTGGTTTTGATGACAATCTTGAAATGGTTGTTACTAGTGCCATTGGTCAGCAGATCAACAATGACAAGGACTCAGGATTAAGAGTTGTTTGTGTTAAGTCAGATCAGATTACCCATACATACTATGAGCTAGATCACATCCCTACTCTTATTGAACTGTGAGTCTAATATACAGCGATTGATTCCTCAAAACTCTGATAAACTTTATTTATCAAGTTTTATCAAGACACAGGGAAGATTTTACTCAGCTAATAATTCACTCAACCTTAGTTAGTGAAAGACATCCAAATTAAATACTATACACTGTAATTATAACGCTTTTAATATTAAAATATAATTGGATCGTCTTTTATGAGTTAACACAAATAAAAACTAGTATTCTCTTGCTGTTTTTACATGGCTGGACTATTTTCTCAAAGCAGAATTTTTCTCTGTTTGTGATATTGTGAATTATGCCAATAGGTTCTTTCCAGCTTTGGGTCACATGACCACAGCTACCTTTAAGCAATCAGCTGTGAAAAATGGTTTTCAGAAGTGAAAAAAGTGAGTTGACATAAGTTAGACTCAAAGTTTCACCTACAGACTGCAGATAATGTATGTACAAAATAGCAAGTAACAGGAAATAGAATTATATCTGAGGATTTGTATGATGGGAGAGGCTTGCTCAGACTGCATTAGCAATTTCACTGTACATTTCTGTAGAATAATTTTGATTTTATATTTGCTGTCATTTTTGATGTACTTAACATGACTTGAAGCTATGTCTTCTAATGTCAACCTGCTCTTTTCAGCTCTGTATATTGTTCCATAAATACTATAAGGTGCATGTACATGTGACCTTTAACTGCAAAGGGCCTATTATACATATTAAACATCTTTGTGTTGAGATAAGTAAGAAAAATGTTTAACCTTGTTAGGTTAAAAATTTTAGAGTAAAATAGATGGAACTTGATCAGATTCACTAGTATAGGTTCTTGAAGCTGCTATTGTCCAAACACATGAGTGAAGAACCACCTTTATACGTATTCTTGTATTTATGGGTTTCATCAGTTTGAATGCTAAACTAAGTATCTTACAAAAAAGATATTAGAATCCAAGTCTCCAATCACAGAACTTTGAACTTGAATGCAGGTGGTTGTTTAGAAATTTTGTCACAATTTAACTGCATTATGCTCAGCCGTTTGTAAATACAATATTCTAATATATGTATTATACTATATTTATATTATTCAAAATAATAATTTATCTAAAATTGTGATTTTTTTCTTAAAAGTTTTAATTATGTAAATGTGCAAAATGTTAATGTGAAGCAAAGTTCTTTAAGTCTTTCTTTGTTTTAACCAAAATTACAAATAGAAAATAGGTATGTGCCACAAAATGTATAATTGCAAAATGTTTGGCTCAAACACTACTTTCTGTAGAGTCATTGTACCTTTTTAAAGTAGAATTGGTAAATAGATGTGAAATAAATTTTACAACTAAAAACCTCAAATTTGCATGATGAGTTGTTACCCCTTTAAGATTTGTTGAGATAAAACAAAAGTACCAAATTATTAATTAGCAAGTTTAAAGTGACTATTAAAAAGTAGCTGTTTAAAATTAAACTATTATTTACATCTATTAAATATATACATATAATACAATATAATATATGAACTTACTATATTTTGCAAATATTGTCCAACTACTGCATTTATATCAGCATATTATAATGATCTACATATGTTAATCAATATATTTGAAACATTGATGAATAAAGACTGTATTACAAGAACAATGAGTTGCTTTGACTGCTGATGACAGGGTTTAACAGAGTATGGGCCTTACAAAACTTGCAAAATCAGAAATGTTTAGGACTCTGTGCTATTAGCTGAACTGAAATCGTAGGCCCAGGCCCAGTTCCTTTAAGACCAACGGTTTAACTTTAAATGTTTCTTGTTTCCAATCCCTTAATTACAGTACCATAGTGTTCAGACCCACTCTTACCCGAAGTGGTAGCACTGTTCTAACAGTTTAGGGATATTGTTTCTTTAGAAACACCGATGCAGCCCAAACTAGCTTACCGCTAGTTATTTTACTATAACAGTTTAGGGATATCATCTGTTTCTCCATGAATTTTCCAGGAGACTGGAAACAAGTTTTCCAGAAATTTGACAGCAGTAATGAGCATTATAGATTATTGTAAAAATGTCTGCATTCTGTTCAACTAGTATAAATAATACTTTTATTTCATTTGAAGATTTTTAATGATTGAACTGAACTCTTTCAAATATATACACAACTTCATTTGGCATATTTTTTCTCTTCTATAATATTCTATAGCGAAATATAAACTTGTACTGTATCTCTCACATAACATTAATTCACAAAACTTTTAAATAACCTTGACACCACGTTATTACATAACAGGAACATTAATTTAATGAACATAAAACAACTTTAGAATGAAATGAAACGTTAAAAATTGAAACCCTTTTCAACGCAATTACAATAATGTTTTAACAGTACTTGCTACCATAATTAAGGCAACTATTTTCAGATTAATAACTAGATATGTTTTCAGAATAGCTGTGATTTTTATCAAGTTTATTGCCAATTTTAGAATCAAATAAATACATTAAATGCTGTATAATAATGTCCTGTTAGGGCATTTGTAATTCTTGATTGTTTGGGGGTCAGGTAAAACTTTATTTTTAGAACTTTGCAGAAAGATTTCCAGAACCTACAGAAAGAGGTGAAGAATGCTGCACAATAAGGTGTATAAGCTAGTGGTACATCTTCATAATTTATATGAATTAAATACTCAAGCTAACAAAGAAGACCATACAATATGGTGAAACCATGGGCAAGCCAGGTCGGTAGAATTGGTGGACCCTAAAAATGAAGTCTATTTTATTAAGCAACAAAAGTTGCACATGCCATTCAACTGACTTGCAGTCTGTTGGCAAGCTTTCCTATGAGTTTGTGTGAATGACAACTTACATAGTAATGCAATGGCTGCAATGTGTTCTTTGTTAGTAAAATCCAACTAGTGGTCTTTTATCAATGCTGCATTCTCATATGTTGAGCTACTAATAAGGTATTTGTTATAGCCCACTAGTAGTGAAAAGTGCTGGCTTTGAAAATAAAATAATTGCTTTAACTAGCGAAAGATATTTTTTCTCAATATTATTTTGACCATCTAGTTGGATTTTACTAAAACAATTATTCCTCTTGCCCTTGTGGTCTCTGAGTCAGTAGCCTTTCGGCCGATTCAGGCTCGGGGAATAATTGTTATAAAATAGACGTGTCATTCAATCACCAAGGTCAATAAAGCATATTGAGCTGAGTTGACATTTCTGTAAAGAAATACATAACTACAATACCACTTCACAAAATTAAAAGATTGTAACACATTTAAAACCACATCTAAATTATTTTTAAAATATAAGGATTTTATTTTGTGCCTTCAAGAAACATTTAGCTTTAGTTCCTGCTGCTTTTTTCACTCTGACACCCAACAAGATTGCACAAGATGAAAATGACTGTAAAAAGGATTAAAAAATCTGATTTGCTCAATTTGTATTTGGAGCTTGTGAGGTGTTAAGCAAAAGCTTTCAGAAATTTCTAGGTATTGAAAGAAAAGTTTATTTACCCTTTCACTTCCAATAAGTTATCAACACTCAAATTATCCTTACATAACAATTACAAAATAAGGCATTTGGTAATGAGAAAATGAGATTTGATCAAAAAAAGCAAATTATTGAAGATTAAAACTGCAATTCTCTCAAACTTATTCAATGAAAATATTTACATATGGGCTCAAGTTGGGAGAACTTCATAATTCAACTGGGACTGAAAGACTTAAAAATGAAACAATGTAGATCTATTGTAAATATTGCCCAGCAATATAAGATGCCATGACTGTGACGATTCTAATACAAGTTGACATAACAAAGAACTTGACATGAAAAACAAACTATTAAAGTAGAACCCAGGTGATATGACACAACCAACAGTATTATAATATTTTGACAGAAATTTTAATTGTCAGTAATTTTTGAAGGTGTCAAAGTGAAATAAAAGTGCAGGGAATTCAAAACTAATTATTTTTCAAAGAAGCAAAACAAATCCTTACATCTTAAAAACATATAATGTTTACAGATTTTAACTATGTTCAAATCATTTTAATTTGTCAAGTATTTGTAAAATTATGTTACTATTTCTTTCACAGAATTGACAACTCAGCTCAGTATATCAAGCTTTATTAAATTAAATATTAGTTGAATGCCACAAAGAACATATTACAGGCATTGCATTACAGAAGTTACCATTCACACAGATGCATTACAGAGTTTGCTAATAGACCTTGCTTCAGTGGAACTGTAAGTAGCTTTTTGTATTTTCATTATATTTTTTTAATTTCTATGATGCTTTTTAGAAGGTCAGTACTGGTGGTCTATATTGGGAGTCCACTGACCCCGGCAAGCCATTAACTATTATTTTGTTCAGCTTCTGTAAGTGTGAACAACTTCTGTTGCAGTACTGGCTGGAAATCTTTTAAAATAAAACTTGCATAACTCATCTTTGCTGAACTTGAATCAATCTGCAAGGTAAAGTTGATTTCATTTAATTTTAAAATGCAAAAATTTTTTCTAACACAAATTTTCAACCAAACACAAAAAGATTTGATTCTAAACCAAATTTAAAAGAAGTTAGCTAGTTATCTTGCCATCTCAAACTTTAAAATTTAATCTGGTACTTATTAATAGTTATTACAACTATCAGTCACAATAAAAGCAATTACAAAACCAATTTCACACACGCAACTGTCTATTCTGCAAATTAAAAAAGTCAATGAAATTAAGCCCATCTGGAGCAACAGTTCTCAATCTATAAGCCCGCAGGCCTTCCTTAAATCTCTTAATTTTTCTTCTTCAAAAGAATGGTCTATCAACATAACTTCCATATCCAATGAGATGTGATGTCCCTATTACCATTGTTGATATTTTGTGTTTTATATATATGTGTGTGTGTGTATGTGTGGGTGTGCGTGTGTGTATGCCCAAGTTCAGGAGCTGCCATAAAGCCATTATGGTGGTAACCAGGATGGCACATTACATATATATAGTTACTCAACAATATCACATCTACTCAACTGAACACCAAAATTTCAGTTTCTGTGGCATGGATTGGAAGTGATACAACTGTACTTGTATCATGCATGATTGGAAGTGATACAGCTGTATTTGTATCGTGCATGATTGGTGCATGCAGTTAATGAGATTTGACTTCCATCCAGCCACAAGATTGATAAGGTTCAAATATTTGAGTGAAATTCTTATTTTATCTAACCTTAAGGACTTTATTTAGGTGTCAAGTCTTTCTAGCTGGCAAAAGGCCAACTAATTGGGGACACCATCTTTACCACTCCAAGGTGGATGGAGACCTTTCACATTACAACACATACACTTAAACACTGCAGATTTATTCCCTGAGGGCCTATGGTTTAACATCCTTATCTGAGAAGACGTGAAAGTCTAACCACTTGCAGATGTTAAAGCAAAGGCAGCACTTTCTCCTCAATTATTTTACGACCCTGAGAGGTGGTCTGGCAGAGAAGTCGGCTTAACACTGTTATTGCTTAACACTAAAGAAACTAGAATCACTAGCTTCATGAGCCTCAGTCTTGGTTGGTAACATTTAGCTTTAAGCAAATTAAGTCACTTAGGGGGTCCTGCCAGAGAGTGCTGGTGTCGCTTGTCATTCTTTAAATGCTACTATCACATTTTCACTATTTACTTCTTGCTCCTTGAAATTTTTTTAGTGTTATATCTTGAAATCACATTTCACTCTAACTAAAAAGTCAGGAATAATGGGTAATACATTGCAAAAGGATAGTTGAAGAATTTGACCGGATCAGAAGTTTTTGTTTAATTCTTTGAAAGAGAACTTAAAATGTAGACAATGACACAATTTCAAGACTTCATACCATTCCTGGTATACACAAGCAGTGGTATACCATGAACATGAAAGATTTTGCTGCCTAAAATTTTGGAAAAAAAAAATTGTTTTAACATGTCGCTATCAGTATTTCAGTTATGTTTTCATTTGCTGATTTTTCAAAGCTTCTGTATTGAGAATATCAGACCATATTGCTTGTTAAAAAGAACCCTGGCTTGGCTGCATTTTAAGTAATAATGTTGTGAACTAAAGACCAAAACTTGGTAACAAACAACCCACTATTTTTGAAAAAATGTGAAGGCCATAAAATTATCAACTTTTTATTATTATTTGACACCTTAATAAAATTCTATAACACTAAATTTGACAAAAGTTTTTTTAAAGTAAAACTTTTTTATACCAATTCTATTAACTCAGGTTATTAAAGGTTTACTGTAGTGTACATGTAGGTGGTACACAGTCTGCTAAACGGCTGTGAAACACTGAGACTAAAAATTCCTAACCCTTGGATTAGGATAAAGGTTTGGGGTTATAGGATAAAGGTTTGGGGTTATAGGATAAAGGTTAGGGTTAGGGTTTAGGATAAGGGTTAGAATAAAGGTTAGGGGTAAGGATAAGGGTTAGGGGTTAGAATACGGGTTAGGGGTAAGGATAAGGGTTAGGGGTTAGAATACGGGTTAGGGTTTAGGATAAGGGTTAGGGGTTAGAATATGGGTTAGGGGTAAGGATAAGAGTTAGGGGTTAGAATACGGGTTAGGGTTTAGGATAAGGGTAAGGGGTTAGAATATGGGTTAGGGGTAAGGATAAGGGTTAGGGATTAGAATACGATTTAGGGGTAAGGATAAGGGTAAGGGGTTAGAATACGGGTTAGGGGTAAGGATAAGGGTTAGGGGTAAGGATAAGGGTTAGGGGTTAGAATACGGGTTAGGGTTTAGGGTTAGGGGTTAGAAATTATATGGGTTAGGGGTAAGGATAAGGG
The DNA here is from genome assembly GCA_028564885.2 of Zoanthus sanctaehelenae. Taxonomy (NCBI): domain Eukaryota; kingdom Metazoa; phylum Cnidaria; class Anthozoa; order Zoantharia; family Zoanthidae; genus Zoanthus; species Zoanthus sanctaehelenae. The sequence goes on along the minus strand of JAOTRI020118194.1, from coordinate 4,851 downwards.
TTAGGGATAAGGATAAAGGTTAGGGGTTAGGATAAGGGTATACTTGTTTTTACTAATTTTGGAATATGTTCAAACAGAATTATCCTAGTCACCATTCCAAAAGTACTTCAAGCATGGTAGAAACATTACTGGTATCAGAGCCACGAATTTTGACAATAATGAAAGAAAACTGAAGCCTCCTCTTGTATTGACTATTGCAACATTGAGGTAATTTGAAATGATTACTGTTTTCTTAAGGAAGGGAAGGACATTTTTACATCTGGACTCACAGATAATATGAACAGAAATTGGTAAATCATTTTACAAAACACATTTTTCAACTACCTACGAAAATAGTGAACACCTGAAAAACCTAGTATATCTCATGCGAACCTGTTTTACTTTCAGATTTCTTTTCATGAAGTATTTCTCTAAATTTCATCCTTCTCTTGGAGTATGCTTGACTCGAAAGTTGCATTTGTACTTGCAGCAGAACAACCGCCGTCAAAGTTTGGTATTGTGTCAGTGTTTAGATTACCTGATGATTTGGAACTACGAGAAAATTTCTTGCGAAAAGACGACTTGAACTTTTTGAACGTTGCCGGTCGCTTTTTGCCAACTGTTCCAAAGCGCCGAACATGACGACCGATCTGTTCGTTTTCCATGAGCTGCTTGGTTATATGCAATTCTCCAAGCGATTTACTTCGACGATCAGGTTTCCCAGGATTGAAATAAAATGACTGCCACTCAGTGGCATCTTTACACACCCTATCTGCGCCTCTGTGGGCGTAATGTCCGTGAAAACGGAAAGAAAAACAACCGCCATCCTTTTTCTTTACCGAGTAGGCAAGTATGTAAAATTTTCTGTTTTGGGAGATAAAACTCACGATATCTTGCCAAGGAAACCTACTTATCACTTCTCCTGGTTTCTGGGCCTCGTCACATTCATAGATTACAACACCTTGATTATCGAGTGCGAGCAATACACTCTTGCCGCTTTTGTCCGTTGAGCCAGGGTGAAAGACGGTGCCGAAAAAAGCCAACTTTTGTGCTAGCTCCAGATACGCCAAATTTGCCTGTTCGACACTCATACCACGGTGTGACCGGTGATTGTTCGCCACGGAAAGTTCGTATTGTGACTCACTAACTTCAATTTCCGAGTTAATTCCATTTGGTGGGGCAAAAAAAGGCCCAAGAAGATCTTCCAAATATCCTTTCGTGTGAACGGAACGCTGAAAGTCGCCCAACATTGCTTGCGCAAAGTAGCCATCCAAATCTGCGTGCTCTTTTACTTGACAAACAAACTTTCCTCTGAGAAGATTATCCTTGACTTGAAAGCGAATCTGTTCTTGAGTCTCAGTCGAAAGTTGTGAGTAGTTTCCTGCAGGAAAAAATCTCACCGCAAACTGAAAATTGTAAGGCTTTGACCGCTGCGATCGGATCTCTTTGTTGAAATCCAACCAGTTGAGTTCGCCATCTGCTCTATCCGTAAATTGTAAGCCAAAATACACCCTCTCTTTTGATGGGATTCTTAATCTATCACAAACCTTCTCAAAAAGTTCGTTTCCTTTAGTGGATTTCTTTTCAAGAGCAGAAGCAAAGTCAACGTTATTCAGCAAAACAACGTGACAATCGAGCTTACAAGGACTTTTCTTTTTCGGTGTTTCAAAACGAACGGTCGCCATTATCTTGTAGTTTTAACTTTTTCCTTATCAAAAATTGTATTGAGGCGATGTTAGGGCCAATCCAATCTTTAGCATTTATAAGACAGCGATGTACACCAACAAGTCTTTCACTACATGTTTGGTTGAAGTGTGAGTGTTTATGAAAGGAGCGAAGATTTTGATTCGTCAGTTTACTAAGTGTGTGCAGTCAGGTGTAAAACTAACAATGGCAGAAAGAAAAAATAGATTTGGCGCGAATTAATTTTAAAATATTTTAAAATTCTTGCCGTGTTTTCATGTTGTTATAAAATGTATTCACGTTCACGAAAAGCTTCAAATCATTTCTTCAATGTTTTTTCGAGCAGTAATGTAAAAACAAGCCTATGAGACAGACTTTGGATTTTCTAAATGAAAAATTTAGTTTAAAAATTAAAGCAGAACATGCAGATGGCCTGCGGCAAATATAAATACTCGGAAATAGATTTTAAAAAAAGATATTCACGACAAGTTTGCATGCTTTCATTCCTTTGCCTTAAATGGATGTAAAATATGTAAGCAAAAAAAGTACAACTTAAGCTTGATTTTAGTTTTAATTTTTCTTGGAAACTCGCGAGTACGAAACGTAAGACCGCCGCAAACTTGCAGTACGAACTTGTCAGTTAGTATAGAATTTCAGGGTCCTAAATTTTTCAACCCTCTGAAAAACAGTATTTAAAGTGCTGAAACCATTTCTCTATTTAAATCAAGATTAAAAACATAGCTTCTTAGCTGATTCACCTTTTTTAATTTTACTTGTTTTTTGCTGTTTTTTCTCCGTTTTGTTTTGCTTGCCTTTTATCCTAATTTAGTAATTAATACTGACAATACTTACAAGATGATCTCGCTATGTATTTTGAATATTTGTACTTAAGAGTTAAGTTCTTGGTTTTTATTTTTCTGGCAAATGAACTGAAATAAAAAAAGTAACAAGTTGGATTGGAAAAATTTGCTAGTATAGTGCGCGGGGAACTTTTATGGTGTTTTTGTCACTCGTGACAAATAAACCAAATACCAAACATGTTTGATATTTTTGTCACGAATGACAAAAAATCCTCGTATGCGGTGAGCAACAGAGACTTGCACACTATGAACAGACTACATAATGTTTGGATTCATAATAATGGTGCCAAGTTTTATGCTTGTATCACAAAATGAATGATGCGGCCAAAAAATTGCCGTTACTCGGCGTTAGCTGCTCAGAAACGCGAGCTAAAATTTCTCTATATGTCATGACGTTTGGATGTTATGTATATTGTGTGCATAGCCAAAGCCAATAAACTTTCAGCGTTTTAATTGAAACAGAGTAAGTTTTAAGGTGATATATTTGGTGACCGAGAAGGAAATTTTAAATTTTAAAACTTTAAAGTTATCAAGTATACACATAGCACGTACGGTCTAGTAGCTAACTTAAGCTTGAGGACACGAAAATGGACCCTAAGGGCACATATACTTAATAAATATTTAGAACTTTATGAACTTGAGTCATACCCTTTTATTCATGAGCGTGAAATTTGAAAAACCAGAACTGAAGGTCATATTTGGATATGTTTCATTCGTGAACATGCAAAAACAACAACAGAAAACCGAAAAGGTTAACCAAATATCATCGCCATTGTTTATGCAGTTGACGTCTGCTTGCAATAAGATGATTGGTTTTTACCAAGAAACGAACCACTTAAAAGATGCCATAGTTAATAAATCGATAACACTAGTACTACAGCCATGGCTCTAGGCCTAAGTCGTACTTTAAGCTCTTCTTTAGAGTGTCAAATTGTTCTGCTTGATAACACGGAATTTGAAACAGTTTTCGTAAAGAATACAGTTCTGGGAGTAGAAATCTTCGATATCGTTTGCAATAAGCTAGATATACCGCCAAAAGAAAAGAAATATTTCGGGCTGCGTTACACGGATAGAGAAGATGGCGAACTCAACTGGCTTAATCTTGGCAAGGAAATACCCGCTGGAAGCAAATCAAAATTCATAAACTATCAGTTCCAATTTAAAGTTTTTCCTTCAGAACCGTTAAAAGTTAGTCCAGTTGTAATCGATCTTTTGCGATATCAGATCAAAGATTTTATAAATCGTGGAAAACTGAAATGTCCACCGAATAAACAAGCGATTTTGGATGGCTATTTTGCACAAGCTACGCTTGGAGACTACAACAATAAAGCTCACGCGAAAGGATATCTTGAAGATTTGCTGGGTTCTTTCTTTTTTTGCCCAAGTGGTATCAACTGTGCGATGGAGGTGAGCAAAACTGACTACGAAGCAATGGTAACTAGATTACACAAATCCCACAGTGGTATGACTTCTCAAGATGCTTCATTTTCTTATGTCAAAGAATCACAACATTTGCCCTTTTACGGTATGTTTTTACACAAGAAAGCACACGATATGAAAGGTAATAATGTCACTCTTGGAGTGTGCGAGCGGGGAATTTACGCGTTCGAAATGGACACATTTGACGAACCAGGAAATATAAAAAATCAGTTTCTGTGGCAAGATATTATGACAATCTTTAGCGACACAAAAAAAGGAAAGTTTCACATCGTCTTAGAGCAAACGGGGCAGTCACAAACACAAACATTTAAGTTTTCAAACGGACATTTCAATCACAAAGCAGCAAATAGAATGCTTGTAGATGCTCTCAACCACCAGGAGTTGACAATTTCTGACGTTAATCGTCAGGGCAGGTTAAATCAACGAAGCAAGTCAGAACAAATGGAATCTAGTACCCGACTTGTTGAACGGGGCGAACGAAATCTCCTTGGTTCCACTCATTTTCTAACACCGCAGATGAATCTCAAGAAGTACATGCCAAGTTTTAAGCGTGTTACAAGTTCGAGGAGATAGTCTACAGTCATTTTACGGGATTATATATACAAAAAAGACTTTAAATTGCAATCCATTAACAAGACAAAAAAACGCTTTATCGTATAAAACCAACGTTAGTCAGGGCCGGATCCAGAATAATAGGGACTTTAAGATGCGAGGACGGCGACGGCGACGAGAAAGGCAAAAACCAATGGCCTTATTTACAAAATACAATTGTTGCACGTTGGAATGTAGCAATCTGACCAGCTGCTCACCGTCGTCTTCAATGATACGCCGCGAAAAGCTCACTTTTGGGGTCCGTGGGCAACAACAACGTCAAACAACAAAATTTGGC
>JAOTRI020118183.1:0-12379 GCA_028564885.2 Zoanthus sanctaehelenae | reverse complement strand
AAAAGGAATCTGCAGTCATTTAAATCAGCGGCAACTAGGAATGCGAAACTGGTCTATTTAACGAAATAAGTATTTACCAAATAAAAGATATGCATTATTGTTCGCGAACTCTGATCGGCTACCGTAACTCGTGATATCCAAAATTAGTATTTGTATAGGAAATACCACCTTTGCTCGAGAAGAATTAATGAAAAATACCGTAGTTATTTGATGAAAGTGAATTAATACGAGTGCGAAGCACGGGTGGTATTAGCTCACTTTCATCAAATACAAGCGGTATTTTTCATTAATTCTTCGAGAACAAAAGTTGTATTTCCTTTTAATACCATATCTACATAAAATACTTGATTCTTTATAATGAAAATCACTTCACGCTGGAAAATGTACATAGGCTGCAAAGACCTCTGGGATAGCTTCATGCAGTTAATTTATAGCACTTGTGGTATAAATTAATTGCACGGATTAAGAAAAGATTTCATACTCGACAGCCAATCAGAATCAAGTATTTTGTGTAGGTATAATAATAATAATAATAATCAAATAACCGATATCCATTTTTGAGCGCTCTGATTGGCTCCTGTAACTCGCGTTATTCAAGAACAAAATTACGGAAAACCCTAAATCTAAAATTATAAGAAAGGTTTACATTGTATTTTTTTCTTGAAATTAATATTTAGGTAAAAGCAAAAACAACTAACTACCCCCTAGAGGTCGGTTTCTAACTATACCTCGATCCTTTGCTCCTGGTATAAATTCCCCACTATTCACCTCACCTTTCGGGACAGATGTTAAATATAGGGTGCTTAACCGATTTCACAAGTTTGGCATAGCGCATCTTTAATGTTTTTAGCTCGTGGAGAGCTATGGGGATAGTTCGGAAATCAGGATGTCAGGCGTAAACAATAAAAAAGCTTGTAATCGATTTCCGATCGTCTCAAGTTCGGCAGGGGCAATTATGCATTCGTTAAATGGTCGTTAAGAATGCTCTTATTCGGCCGCCAATGAAAGACGCTCACTGTCACGTGATATTTCGCTGTTCGGTACATGACTTCGGCAAGCCAGCACATGTGATTGATCACGCTTACAGTATATTTAAAATTAATGAACAACAATCAAGATACAATAGCTCCCTGACGCAGTTTCTTACTTACTCCACAGGATACCTTTAATTCTTATAAAAAATCGCTGAATCTGCATCTTAGACCGACTGAGAAACAAAGAAAGCAGTCTACAGAATCACGTAGAAAAATTGAGTTATGCAAAACAGAACTGGATTAACCGATACACGAACAAAACAATCAGTCGTGCAAATTATGCAGAACTGCTTTACACTGTTGTCAATTTCTTTCCCTTCTAGGTTGCGAGACAAGTTCCCGGAAGAAAAACCCATCCTAGTCAATAATATATAGAAAAAACGAAAATAAAAACATACCCGCGTTTGAGAAACTATCTTCAAATAAATAATAACGAATAAGATAGAATAAACCTAAAGAAAAAAAACTAACAAACCTGTTGGACTGGTTACTTCAATATTTCCTACATATTTTGCTGTGTAACTCTTCTTTTGTTCGACGAACGGTTTTTCATTAAAACTTGACATTTCTGCAAAAAATAAAAATACATGAACAACTTATATAAACCATTTTACACTCGTATCTTGATGAATCTCTACGCGGCTTGGGATAAAAATTCCACTGACTAAATACATGAATACGTCCTCAGACGCTCAGTGGTTGAAACGTGGATTTCACTTACAAACCTTGACATGTCGGATAATAATGCAGAGAGAGAGTCACAATTTTCAATCTTAAACTAATTCGTAAAAAATGAAAATATAAATTGCAAATGTTGTTATGTCTTGCTGATATGCTAATCACATCTATATATCAAACTGTTTGAAATCTAAAAGCCAAGATGAGCCTCGTAGAGCCACCGTTTGTTTTCTTTTTAAAGTGTTTTGAATTTGTCGAACAATCGGCCCTTCTTAGATGTTTTAACATCTTTCTAATCGTTCGAGCCCTATTTTTTTCGCTCAGACCTTTAAACTTTGTAACTAAATATCCAAAAAGTAAAAGAAAACCGAGGGATATTTAAATCACACAATAATTTGTTTTCAAATTTTCGTTTGTAACACGAAAACAAAAGAAACACTCGGATTTACTCTTGTACAGTTTAATAATATTTCAATAATCAAAACAAATTCAAAATTCAAAAAATCAGCTTCCTTTTAACAGCCTTAAACCAACGGTTCTAACAGCATTGCAAACATTCTTCCAAAATAAAAAGCTATTCCTTTTAATTTACTTGCCAATATTCACAAAAATAAGATTTTCAGGAACATCTAACATTTAAACTTTTTATCGATACTAACTACAACAACTCGTACCGGAAGTATATAAATATTATTATTGGAGAGCATTTAAATACATACAAAAATATTTCTTAAAAGTCAACATTGAAATAATAGTTGAAACGCATATCGAAACTCATTAATAATCAATCAAGTTAAAACAAAAAAAATAAAAAAAATGACCATGGTTTGGAAATGCATATACTTTTACGATTGTATTTCTTCATTTATTGCTTACTTGTTGTTTCGATTGACCAACCACCCAGCCAATCAGAAAGCAGGATGCGCGTTAGACCGTTAGTTAACTTATACTAATTGCTTTAGTATCACTCAACGAGTCGGACAGAAAAAGCAATAAAAAAGTTAGCAAATGTAAGTTGAAGAAATATGTATATGGGAATAAAACCAAAGAAAGAGTAAGAATTTCGCTACTCGACGACTATTACTAATAGCGTAGCAAATTAAAATGCAGGTTTGCATTAGTCTGCTAGTTGGGTGATACATATATCTTCCTAGACAGTTTAGTATGTAGTATGGCTGGATATTTTTACGAGTCTTTGGGCGTCCAAAGCAGAACACGGTTCAATCATGCCTTAGAAGGCATGCAGTAGAGGCCAATTAGAATTGAAACGCTGTTATAATGCCCTCTCCTTCTTCCAACGCGAAAACAAATTTTCATGAGAAGCAATTCTCTAGCTAAAAACAAATACTTTTTTAGAAGAAGTGGATTTGCAGAATCGAATTCCACCTTTTGTCTGAAAAAAAGTTTTAGAAACAACTTAACCGAAAACCTGAAGACTAGTATTAACTTAGCCGAAATTTAAATAAATCGTTCAATTGCAGTTTTAATAAAAATTGATGCTATTAATTTTTTTAAACTCTGCAGTTTTTAAACTTTGTTTTTAACACAATAAGTAGTTGTTTTTTTACACCATAAGCTATACCCAAACTGCAATCAAGCTATTGTATGGCTCGGTATAAGACTGAGGAAAAATAACCTACAAGACAGCAAGCATAACCTGATCCATGGGCAATAAAATTTCTAATTGTATGACATCCAATTTCTAAAGTAAAAAATACTTTCACTCAATTAACATTAGACTCATTTTCTACACACAGAAAAACACAAACAGACAGACATAAAGTTTGCATATACAGACAGACAAAAAAACATTGACAGAAAGACCTAGAAACAATTTGTATATATATAGACAAACAGACATATAGTAGATCAACAACCAATCAAAAGTAGCTTGTTTTAAGACCAACCTTTAGCACTAGGTGGAGGAGGTGTGTTGATAATGTCCGAGCAGGTCTGCTTGTCTGCAGACTTAAGTTTCGCTTCATGCTTAGCTCGTTTCTTTTCCTCCAATATTCTGCTGCACATTTCATGCAATGCATTTGTGATGGCTCGGCCAGAAATGTTTCCATGGCAACGGAACATGTGGCACTTGTGTTTACCAGTGTTGGGGTCACGAGCAACATATGCAAAATCTCTGCAAAAAATGTGGTCGGTTCTGATTCTTAATTACTCTTTAAAATGTCTTTGAGTACAAAAGTTAGAAATAAAACATTTTTAGGTTCTAAATAAAGTTCAAAATTCGAGCTCATTTAACCATTCATTCCCCTATTTCCGGATTAGCTTATCCCTATGTGGAAATTCTTATAATTAAATGTAAATAATAACCAAAAAGTAGGGACTGATTGGTAACTCGGCCAGTACGAACTCTATCACCAATGACAAATCAATGCTACAAGACAGGAAAGCTTGAATAGCTGGAGGAAAATTGTTCAAGCATGTTGAGCAATCTTTGTTATAATGCCCTTTCAATAGCGTATTATAACATCCGTCCGGAGAAAAGTGGCTAAGAACGAACCTTACGAGTTGAAGGTCATTAATATAAACAAATTCTTGCACGCTACTGTTGGCACGCAACACAACGGTTTCGCTAGTAAACCACAGAAGAAATGTCGCCATAAATCGCGCTATCTTTGTCAACTTGTTTAAAAATATATTTTTCCCAAACGCTATACTCATCAACAGTTTGATAACAAAACTTTTTCTCCAACTATGTACCAGCTAACATTGAAAGTTGACTAAAACTTCGAAAAGCGACGTTGCGTCCAAAAAACAACCCTCAAAGTTGCGACCATTTTAGTCGTCATGGCGATTTGAATTATGGAGCTTGCAACTAACCTGAATTGGAAGTCGCTAGTCCGGCGACCAAAATCATCGTGATAAAATTCCGAACAGAAAAAGATGTTCAGATATAATTCACTTCGGCACTTGTGAGAATGAATTAGAACTTGGATGTGTCTTTTAGGTCTTGTAAAATGTCATAGTTTTCATCGATACAAAACAAATTTAAGCTAAAACTATAAAGGAATCCACACAAAAATTATCACCGTGGCTGACGCCTAAATTGGTGGGACGCATATTTTATAATTAGAATCATTTTGGCAAGTTTCTTGAAGTGAAGATTTTGCATTTTGGAATCCATCGAGCCTAGCACGTGCTCGAACGTGCAACGCAAAAATACCTTTTTTAGAGTTGTCAAAACAACATGGACGCAACAAAATTTGCATTTGTTTAGCTTCATGGAAAAACATTTAATTGTTTTTCTAATTTCAAAGCACAAAGGAAAGAAATAAAACCTCAAATAAACAGAACAAAAAAATATTGGAGACGTCTTCGTTCACTTTTCCATCCTCGTTGCTTGTTCACTAAAATGGATTTTCAAATTTCGTTGCACAATTGAAACACTTCTAAAACCACAAAAGTTATTCTTTGTCGTTTTGCGTTTAGCCGAGGAATTAGCCAACCCTTATATGGAGTAGTTCAGTCGTTTTAAGAACTTTAAACCATTTTAATAAGTGAAAGCCAATGTGAAATGTGTGAATACTGTGGCTTCATATACAATTTAGCTGATGATGGGTCATCCGAGGATGGGTCTGCACTTGGCAGCTTATAACTATATCGTTTAGTTTACAGACAAGGAAGTAAGATAACCAATGTTGACTGTCTCTTCAGATTCCCTTTGTGCCTACAGTATCCTGAGCCCCCCAAAGTTGGAGAAGAAGTGTTAGTGTTAGATTGTTTGGCTAACAATGCACTCTATCTAAATGATATTCGGGAGTGGACTAATCGGGACCTTAAGCTATCTCAAGTAAGATCCTTAAAACTGGTGGGTTGGCGTGAGCGGTTAAAATCTGATGATTTGCAACCTTACATACATTTTTTTCGGGCATACAGTTTAAATATAAGCAAAATAACGAGAAGATTGATCATTTTTGCAAAAAACTTGTATATTTTGGCCTTTCTCCAAAGGGCATCAACAGCAATTGACAATGGAAATTAGTAACGATTTAAGTTTAGTTTGCAACCTTACTACCAGAATCGGAGCAAACCATTGTTAAAACAGTCTTGCCCTTAAAGCATGTTCCTTCTTGAGGGAAGGGGTATGATATCTTAGGACTGGGAACGAGTGAGTTTTAAGTTATCTTGTTTTGAGTTAGTTTTAGTTGCGAAGAAGTTATGAAGTGAACTCCGTTATATTACAATCTGATGGTTCTTTTTATGTGATCGTCAACAATAAAATATTATGTGAATCACTTATTAATAAATTACTTTAATTTACTTTGTGGCTCAGGGATAGCACTTTAAACAGCTATTATTACTTTATATCTATTTATTATTTAATAAATATTAATAAACTAATTTGCATATTTTTGGTGACTAAAAGCTTTCACTGGCGACCAAAAATTATATTCAAGAAAAAAGTTAACTTTAAGGGTTGAAAAACGGTATAAGATGGAACAATTTTAAAGACCATGTGTTTACGTGTCTGTGACTTTCAGTTCAGCGATATATAAATTTCTAAAAGGCCACTTCTGTGCGTTGTGAAGTCGCCATGCCTGGTTTCTGATAAGGGCAGAAGAACGGCGAATTATTCCAATGCTATCTCGACTATCTCGGCTTTCACCAGAAAGAGATTTTAAATGGAAGTCGGTTAAATTGCATAGCTAAATGTTAATATCTAGCATTTAACTATGCATAACATAACTGTAGGAGTTGTTTACAAAAAACTGCTATGTGTGTTCCTCTGTAAATACATGTCGGGCATGTGCGTACCGATGACAACTCGCCAGGGCATTCTATAGCAATAGATTTTTTAAGCACCACTTAAGTTTTTAGCCATACTACTGACAAAAAACTGAAATCCTGAATAGCAGAAATCGCATACAGTTTTAGCTACTTACTTTTATACTTACCGCTACACTCTAAACTACACACCTTTGGTCCTTCTTACCCATTCCTCATGCACACTCTAAACTACACACCTTTGGTCCTTCTTACCCATTCCTCATGCACACTCTAAAATACAAACCTGTGCTCTTCCTTCCCAACTCCCCATACTCTCATCTTCGACACCGGTTGAATCAGAAGACACACTTTATGTCGAGGTTCAACAAGCTTTAGCGTCTCTCCTTCAAGCAACAACCTGATGTCCTTGCCCTGAAGAACATGCAAATGGTAAAACCAGTTAGCTTTAAACTTTCAAAATTAGGCTAGCCTGATACAAGATAGTTACACAATGATATATAACCATTTCAACCTCTGTATTAGGACTTTTTATTCTAAATATATTATGTTCTAATAAAACTCCACAAAATTAATATGCACTAAATCAAACAAAAATTCAATTGATCGAGCTAGGCGATTTTGACTAAATCTTCTTTTTTCTTCTTGTTACTTTGATGTTCAAAAGGTGTCCTCCATCTTGATTCATGGCAAAGTGCAGGGGGGACTGTAGACAGCTTCAAATGACGTCGTTGACAAATTATAATTTGAAACAGAAAGCAATGCCTGATAACCTTACGTTTTAGAAATTGACATCATTTAACGAATTCATTCAGATACATTTTAGTTAATTGATAAATTTAGGACGAAAGTGACGCCAATTGACCAAACACAAAAATGTTTCCTAAAAGGTTCATAAAACTGTATAACTGATACTTTAAAATAAGAACAAGAAAAAAAGAAATTTTTAACTTATTTTCTTTCCAAACGATATACATATCCTGGTTGTAATCGTTCTAATTCTACTACAATTTTAAACTGCACTATTCGAAATAAATTATTTAAATTAAGCTGCACTAGCAATATCGCAAGAGTCTTACGTCGCCCCATGTTTCCGCTGTGTTCCACAAATCGTTCCTTTTTGTTGCTAAAGATGAAATACAAGCTGAAACTGTATCGCTCATGTTGTGTGGAGCAACTTTGTTTTCTTCCAATTCTTCCCAGCCCATGGAGTGAACTGGAAAACTGAGTACCTTTAATAAACAAAGATTAATTAGACAATGTTTGATTAATAGGCCATTTCGGATTTATGGTCCACTGCTCTCTGGCGAACGTGGTTGGCGCAGTTGTTAATATCTCGGCTTTCCAACCACAAGTCCTCCATTCGATCCCAACACTTTGCCGCGATTCGATTATTTGTGTGATCTTTTCCGCCTAATCCAGCTCAGCTTTCCATCCTTCTGGGGTAGGTAAATGAGTACCAGCGTCTGCTGTGAGCTAACCTACGATGGATTAGTGTCCCATCCAGGGGGAGTCAAAGAATTTCATCCGCTTAACACTACGGAAACCAGAGATAAGTGCCGGCCCCATGGGCCACTAGGTTTGCAAAAAGATTTAGCTTAGCTTTTAGCTCTCAGAAACAAAATCTTCAAATTGAGGCTAAGTGCTCAAAAATACAGCAAATATGTGAATGGTAAGCACCTAACTTCATCATCCAGTGTTTACTAATATTGATATCTTTAAATTCAAAAATGAAAACAATAGAATATGTTAAATTAAAGTTAACATGTATAATTTGTTGGTTGTGTGAGAGCTTTTCTCAAAGGATATGAAGAGCTTCTTTAATTTTAAGTTGCGAAGTGTTTGCGGCCTGATCTAGGATAGAAAAACAGTCAGGCGTGAATTTTAGCCAACAACCTTCACAAGACATGAAAGATTTGTACATGTGCGAGACCTTATGCGTTTTAAGGTGATCGTTGGCTCTTATTAAAAAATATTGGGAGGTCTCGCCGACATAGCAAGCTCCACAGCTTGAGCTAGTAAATCTATAAACAAGAGATCTGAGCCCCTCGGGAATAGGATCTTTAACGTCAAACAGTCATCAATATGAGAAGAATAGTAATCTGATTTTAAGCTCATCCCTACAAAACCGTTTAAGAATTTGATTAACACGTTGTTGCGTGAAACCAGACAGTTGCCTAGATATATGAATGGCAATTTGACCTAAAAGGTGTCACGTTCTCATTAGCATTGCTTGGTTCCTTGCAAACCAACCTATTGAGCTTACTTTTGATGTTATCTAGAGCACAATGTGGATACGAGTATTTCAACACGATTTCTCTTAGGTTTACAAACTTTTTAAGTCCATGTGTAATTACATCTTTACTGTGCAATAATATCTTAACCCCGCAATAATATCTGCAAATTCGACCCAGTCTAAAGAAGTACATGATCTTTCATAAATATACTATACCCAACCCAATCAATACCTAAAAGAAGCCAGCTTGTGTTTGCCAATCTGTTTTAGATCTTGCAATGCACTTCCGCACTAAAGAGCAACTTGAGAACTCACTGTCGCAAGTCTTAACATGTATAGCGTTTGCATCGGCTTTCACCTATAAATATTTAGCAATCATCACATACTAAGGAGTGTTATTTAATGCCTTACATTCTGCAACTTAACCCACATACTAACCTTCTGTTTTTCTTGAGTTGTTCTTGATTCGTCGCTGGTTGACTTCTGATGCAAATAAAATAAATATACTTAAGACATAAAGTACTAAAAAGTATCAAAATAACTCGATAAAACTCTGTAAACACTTTTAACAAAGATTCTTTGTCACACTATAAGCAATTTAGATTTTATAATGAACGACGCTCATTCCATCAGTTGAGGAAAACTAGATTTATATTATGTCTATTACGTGCCTGATGATGATGATGATGGTGATGATGATAATGATGGTGATGGTCATGACGGTGATGAGTATGGTTGAGGAGGGGGTGATGATGGTGGTGATGATGATGATAATTGTGATGTTGAAGGTGATAGTGATGATAATGGTGATGGTGATGGTAATGGTGATGATGATTGTGATGATGATGATGACTGTGATGATGATGATGGTGATGATGATGACTGTGATGATGATGGTGATAAACTGAAGAGTATACAATCGGTCTGCAAATGGAGAGCCAAAGTCGTCCTATGGAGGTTTCCACACGACATTCTAGAAGCTAAATCCCTCACACGCACAAGCTAATTCAACTTTTCATACTTCCGGGATATGCAAATGACTACCAGCATCTGCGGAAGCTAACTTGCGATCGGTTAGTGTTCCGTCCAGGAAGAGTCCAAGACTTTCATCGGCGTAATACTACAGAAACTGAAAATAAGCACCGAATCCCAGACCACAGGGCTTGTAAAGGATTTCGCTAGTAACGGTAGGCATTTACAGTGTACCAGGCATCTAGCAACTAGTATCAATGCCGTTTAGCAACTTGCTGATTCAGCACCTAGTATTTTGCATCAGACATCTAGCACCTAGTAAAACTCGTTTTAAAGACTGGCAAGTTCTAATTAGGCGATTAGCTTGTTTTTTATCATTTCTATAAGATCAAATTTAACATAAATTTACTATTCCTGTACCTTTTTCCTGGGAACCATAAGTGGTCTCTCCCATTGTGTAGTTCCAGTGGGAACATGCCAGAAATAAGTTCCATTTTCATTTCTTACTTCTCTCCACCCTTCTGGCAACTCCAGTTCCACTGACGGATCATATTTCATATCCTCTGGAGTATCAGGAGGCTCGATGATGTCCACTTCCAAATATGCTTTAACATTATGTGCCTGATCTGCTTCAGTTGCAGCTGCGGCACCAAATCTAAAGACTTCATTAGATCCTTCAAATCCTGGAACCTTCATTATGTCACCTTGTGATTTTGACCGTTGCTGTTTAGGTACATGTATACCTTCCATATTCCCATCCACTTTACCGACTGCCGACAAATCGCCGCTACCACTTGAAGAGCTGTACTGAGTTTTTGCCAAGTCATGCGACAGATTGCGACGATGTTTCTTAAGAAAAACCATTCCTCCATTTGATTTCTCCGACTCTGCCACTGCCAGCAGGATGTCCTCTGATGAGCGACTTTTCATCCGATTGTTGTCATTCAAATCAGGTCGATATGGTAGTGGAGGGGGTGTGCCCCCACTGTCTTCTTTCTGCTTTGTGCTATGGAGATCTTCCAGAGAGTTCCATTGCCTAGATTTAGGTTTCTTTTGCACAACTGCATAAAGTTCTGCTCGCTCATCATCTTGTTTGTCACGCCCTGGATTAAAAAACATCAAGCACGTTGAATTAGTTTCCGTTATAATGCAGATTAATGCTAGTTTTAAATTTGCTTATAACACTACAGAAATAGGAAATAAGAACCAGCTTCATGAGCCACTGGGCTCGCAAACGATTTACCTTTTTGCTAGCTACACCAAATGTAATAAACAACATTTCATTCCCTCATCAGCTGTTCATTCTGATAGAGTAATTCTCTGAGCACTGCGAATAAATTCAAGTTACAGAATTTTGTAAAAAAAACTTGCAAGACATAGATTGCCCAAATATCATCAAGATATCGAACCACACTGCCATATTTAAGCTCTAAATATCGTAACTTACATCATCTCACATTGCTGAAAATCTCATTTGCGACCACGGTCTCAAACCTTTTCTTGACAGTTTTCTTCCTTTATATAAACTAGTAGTAATCGAAGATTAGGGAAGTGCGTTCGGCATTTTAAAGGGGAAATATTGTTTTTTGGTTATTAGGATAGATGAATATGCCTATGGTATGTTGTCAAATAAAGGGTTATGGCGTATTGTGAGACCTGTATTTACTCTGTGTACGAAAAGGTTTTAAAAGGCTAGTTATATCGTATGGTGTTTGAGGAGGCAGTCGTCGCAGTCCATCGGGCGTGTATATATACAAGTTTTACTGTAGTTGGTGTAAACTGCGAAGCACAAGGCAGCATCCGTTGCGCAACGAAAATTTGACGTCATTCAAAATGGCGCTGAAAAGATGAACGGCCGGCCGATCGAACGAAAAAACACGGGTCAGCTTTCAGTTGCGAGAACAGGACACCTACGCGAGATTAGGAAGCGTTCTTCCTTCGTCGAACGCAATTATTCTATTTCTCAAACTGATTTGACTAATTTGAAAAAATGACTGTGTTGCACATGCGTGCTGGTAAGCGTTACGCTTCTACTTTAACTTGAAAAAAACACTTCAGAGTTAATCTACTGTAATCGCTTTAATTTAGAATAGACTGTATATTCAGATATAGTGCGTAATTCGAGATACTAATAACTACTTTATTCTCCCGTACAGCCCAATACTTTTTACATTTTCTGCAGAAAAGAACAAGAGGTCAAAGTTGGTATAGAATTGTACTGAGAAGAATTTTGTGTAAAAAGGATTGAAGAAAAAAATTTTACGTAAGGTGCCTTGGTTCTAATCAGTCGGACAATGGAGAAACTGAGACAAATAATTAGAAGATGGAAAGGGACGTTTGAGAGCAAAAGGATGGTGAGCAGATTAGGAGAGACAACCAGATTCAAGACTGATCCATGTGGCGTATTCGGGAAGACAGGAATGACCAAATCAGTCCTAAATCTTCTGGGTCATGTGCAGAGATTCAAAACGCAAGTCATTTTGCTAGTAGTCGGTATATAGGAAGTAATGGAAAGATTAATGAGGTCTGCGGAAGAGTGATTTGACAAAGTTGAAAAGGTGAACGCGTTTTCCTATGTATTTAAACATTCACGCGAGTATGAGTAAGCAGTGCTTACAAAAGCAGGACTCAGATTGGTGAAACATTGAGAACATGCGCACTGTTACATGAGAAACACTTCACAATGATAAGTCCATGTTTTGACTTCATCTATAATATA
>JAOTRI020118182.1:0-23008 GCA_028564885.2 Zoanthus sanctaehelenae | reverse complement strand
CTTTCGTGCTCTATCCGCTTCCTGCGTGCTTTACAACAGAACAGATCACAGGCGAGGCTTCTTTATTTGTTAAATGGTTTTGAAACCGATTTGTCGTGGGATCAAACTTGTTTTTGTGAAGTTCCTTGCATTTATAAATATATTCAAATTTTAAGAATTGTTATACTTTCTTTATCTTTGAATAGAAATATTGTATTAGAATAAAAAAAGTAATTTTATTCACATTTCCTACGCGTTTTGTCTTTAGTTTTGAAATATTTTTCTCATAGTCATATATATAGTTTTAGTTTTGCCTCCGTGGGAAAATAGCAGAAACGTGTTATCATTTTATAAATCTGAGCTTTCTCGGTATTGTAGAACTATTTAATTTGAGATTTGTGTAGTATAAAAAAATTAGAGTTAATAAATTAACATTTTTCCGATCCTGTGTATATGTTTTGAATTTGTGTTAAAACCGACGGCAAAACCATAATTGTGTGTCTGTGGTCCACTTTATTCTTGTCAGATCCTGGAGGTCGGTAGATAAATGTTATATTGATTGACTTGGAGCATTGACGATGATGAGTGAGCATGTAAAGATGCTCAAATGACTGAAAAGAGTCTACAGGGTGATAATGGTTGTTTCAGTATAACTGCCACTCTTCCACAACTGCGATCTTTACGTAGGTTGGATCGTAATTTGTAACCAGGGGGGGGGGGCATAAATTACCAGCAGTTGCATGGTCATTTTCAATAATCCATGTCTCAGTTAGGCAAGAAACATCCATGTCTTTTTCAGAAATGTAATCAGCGAGATTGAAGGTTTTGTTATTAGCCGATTAACAGTTTATGTTTGCAGTATCGAAGGATAGACAAATTTGATTCGGGCCGAGTTTGTTTACATTGTGACAGTATGGTAATTTCTGGCCAGAAGTGAAAAAAACTGGAGCTTCTTTTTTTTTTTTACACGCACACGACGAGTCGTAAGAGTTCCAAGGTTCCGTCTTTACGGATATAAACAAGTTTCTTGAATGAAAAGAATGAAGTGCCAATAGTTGTCTTGAATAATTGTATGAACAATGCTCTAGCGGGAGAGATCACGAACACGCAGTATAATTTGGTTTAACCCACCATATGACTGGAACGTAAAAACAACATAGGCAAAGAATTCCTCAGGATAATTGACAGGTGTTTCATAAAGTCAAACAAACTACACAAAATATTTAAAATGGCTGAGCTATGTGCTGAGCTGATAACTCAAGGCCGCTGCACTCTTAAGGAAAAGTTCAATCGTGCCCAAAATTATTCAACATGTTGAATATCCGGAGAAAATGGCACGCGAGCCGAAATTCTCACAAAACGGCGCCGCACACTAGAGAAATTTGCTTGCGCCAACTGGCATGAGTGAAATTTTGCTCAGCTGATAGCTCTAGTGTGCGGCGGGCTTTAGATGTGTTGATAGAAAATAATCACTTGATAAGTGACATGGTCTTTAAACTAAAAAGTGTTGCAAAATAAACAGTACATAAAAGCTTGAAGATTGAGTTGTTTCATTCTTACAAATCAAATTGCTGTGTTTTTGATTTTTAAGCGTTACTAAAATCATTTATTGAGTTTCTACTAAATCGGGGTATACAAAAAGTTTTTATGGAGCGTTTTTTCTATTTTGTTAATTGAGCATAAAAACGAGCCTATCCTTAACTTTCACATTTTTCTTGTTTATTGTCAAAAATGTTTTCTATCAATGCCCATAGGTATTTTTTCATCGGTCTTCTTTATCAAATGTTTGTACATTATTTGAGCAATGTTGATTTTCTCGTCTATTAGGCGATATTATATATTTGTATACAAATTTTCCTAGCGTTGGGGTTTTACTAAATAGAAAAGAGAATACATCACTACTGATTATCAAAGGCTCCTTATCGTCACTTCCATTTGAATCATTGTCTAAGTTAGACAATACATTATATACATTTCTGCACGATTCGTCAACCATACATGAACACTCTTCTGTACAGGCAAGACCAATATTGTAAACTCTGTTGGGCAATGTCACACAGCGATTCTGACAAGAAATGACATGACTCCGTTTGTTGTTAGGGTTTGAAATATACTTGTTCTACTTTTTGGCACCAGTGTATGTTTGCCTCCAATCTGTATCGCAAAAGCAGTACAGTGTAAATGCACCTTGTCGTGATCGCTCTCCTGTTACAAAAGATGTTAAGAAATTAAACATTTTTTTATCATTACTTGATATTGTATGCATAAAATTCAAATACTAATCTGATTTAATAGATCTTTCCCAGTACTGATCAAATACAACGTAAACCTCGTTGCAATTCCAGTGTTAAAGCAAGCTGGCCAAAAGTACTTATTCCTCCAAATTTAGTCATTTGTATTGTGGCCACTGCATCTACAATCATAATTGTGGTCTCTTGAGATGCTTGGAGCCCTGGTAATAAAGCAGTCCTTTGTTCCATAAGTGGCATGATTACACTCTTTGTAGTTTTTCGTAGGGTGCCATCTTGATGGGCGAGTGCAAAGGGAATTGGGGACAGCTCATACTTTAGAATTTCCTTCAAATTAACTTCTCTAGCCTTGGGAGCAATGTGAAGCGTCCCGAAAAGATCTCTATCGGCATTAACAGTTAGGAGTTTCTCATTTGAAGTCTTTACTTGTGCTGTTCTTATTAACTTGCTGAAAGTAATCGCTTTGACACTTGAAATAGAGTACTAGAAATTTGTATCAGAAGAATTGATGCAACCTTGAACAAATTTCATCATCTATTGTTTTCCTTTTTCGTGACTACCAATTACACTCTGCGTGGCCTTTTCGGGGAGAATTAAGCCAGTGGCAAAGTTTTTGAGTGCATAACTTTCTTCACTGAGGAATGGATTTTCCATCATGCGAGACGAAAAGCAATTGACTAGCTTTATTACATCTTCTTCACCCGCTTGATCCTAAGTACCGATCCTTTGTTGTGTGCTGTTTCAACATTAGGGTCATACAAATCGTACATTTTTTTAAGGGATGCAGTAACAGCTGCTCGTTCATGCGCTGTTAGAAACCACTTGTTAAGGGCAGCGGGATTTGTGAAATTCCTATGGTTCCTCAGTTCCGTTTTGTATCAGCATTGATTGATTGCTCTATAGCCGTATCTATATACACTTTGGAAAATGCTTGACCCGATCAAGCGGCTTACAAAATGGTTTCCTTGAACAAGTTCCTGGTAGACAAGTGAGTGCTGAGTCTCAAGGGATTTCATATCTGCGATGTAGACTGGCAGCCATCTGGCATAGTTTGGTCTATCCATTGCAAAAAAAGGAAACCATTTTGCTCAGAGATGCAAGGTGTAGATTCCAATTACTTGTTCTTTTGACGACATCAGCAAACTCTACAGGAAATCTTCACTGAATTTCTTTAGCTTTGATATAGATTAAGAGGTCGAATGTAATGACTGTATTTTGTTGCCCTAGGTTGGAACTAATGAATTCAGCATGCTTTAATGCTGTGTATATTGCACTAAATGACCCGTCTATGATCGGACAATACCCGATGTTACTTGCACATGGAAGATCAGGAAACAATAACGCATTAAACGCACTTCAAACTGGTACAATCTCTTTCTGGGAATCATCAATTTCTGTTGGAGGTAAGCTTATTGAGGCTAGTCGCAGAAGTGCCCAAGTAATATCTTTATGTGTTTCATCTTTGAACATCTTACTGTCATTAGTGTACCAATCTTTATGAACTTTGTTCACGTGTTCGGAACTAATGGGACGGCTGCCCCCCACTGAACATTCTTCTATAGAGTACATTCCACTTTGCTCTTGTAATGTGCGTCTCCTGTCTTTATGGTCGGCAAATGACGTTACCGGGGGGTAAGGACCAAACACTTTGTTTTGTAAGACTACCATTGTAGTTGCGTGAGTTGTATTTTTTCCGTCAAGGGTTTCCTCATTAAGATTGTTGTTGTCTGATGCTAGTTTTCAAAAGGACCAGACACTATATTCGATGGTATAATTGTTTCAAACTGTTTTACTCTTGCAATCATCTCTAAAGCAATACTTGTAACTATTACTGTCATCTCGTCATAGGATGAACAGTGTCCCATTCTGTTAAGCAATGATATCAAAGTACTTGATCCAAAAAGTTGATGAACACACAACGCTAGCGCTATATGCCTGGGAAGTTTTGCGCAACCGTTTGAGCATGAGTGAATGATGTCTTGTGCAATACTATAGATTTGCCTTTTTAAAATGCAGCCTGACATAGTACTTTCAACTTCATATTGGATATAAAAATATTTCATGACTGTCACAACTGCTTGTAAGAACCTAAGCAAACTATTGGGTATTAATCATTTCACTCCGTCTTTAGTAGTGTCTCTTGTATCGATTGGCTTTGTATTGATTCCCTTGCAGCCTTTAATTTCTTCTCTAATGCGCTTTGCAACTTGGACAATTTCAAACATCGAGATTGTTTTAGGCTCATTATTTTCTGGTGGCTTACTTCTAAGTTTCTGTGTAATAGCCCACGAATTTATAACGTCTTGTATTTTGATGTCGCTGGAGAATATAATTTCTGGCTTTGTGTGGTCTGACTGTCGATGAAATGTTATATTGCTTCCAAAGCACTGTTGGAGTCTTTCTTTGAGATTTTGTGTTTTGTAATTTTCAAGTAATGATGTCATGTCAAACGCTTTACCATCTTTTATTCAGTTTCAAGATCTTTCACTAATTCCTGGAAGGAACTCTCGTAAGAGAACTGGACTTCTTGGTTCTCTCTCAGTTTCTTCAGCTGCGATAAGATCGTTGTTGATACTGTTTAAAAGGTGCAGAATTTCTGTATCATTTCTACTTTCTACAGTTTGCTTTATGCTTTTGCAGGCATCCAAGGTGCAGATTTTAACCAATTCTTTGCTTTTCTTGTATGTGGTATTTTTGCAAATGAAACACTTCGACCAATCTGTAGGTGTGGTAGAAGATCTGGATAACAAATTATTCGAATTCTCAAGTTGCTTTGGCTTTTGTAGGATGGCATACAGTTACATAACTGATGTTTTGTGAACTTGTACAAGTGGCGTAACGTGATGAATGTCATTGAATCTCAGAGTAATTAAAGAGTTCGACAAAAAGTCCGTCTTCATAAAATTCTAGGAAAACATCATCAGGTCGTTTCTTTGATGCCTACATCAAAACATGTATTGATGGTTCTTTTGGATTTCGCAATTTTTCATTTTTCCGTTCGGTTCGACAGATGATACATTTACTGAAATCATTAACTTTCTTTTTCTTGGATTGTGGCGGATAGGGAAAAACAGAGCTCATTTTCGTATTATATCCTCACTAACCATGTCTCTATTTTGAGAAAAATAGGCCGACAATTGGGATTAGTAAATAACCAATTAAATTTACCGTAGTTATTTAATTTTACACCGCACCATTGTTTCACAAAATTTCAAAATATGGCAACAGCGTTCCGAATTGGGGGTTGCGGCATAATTTTTCCAGAAAGAAACTTTTTAACATTTAAAATTTATGATTATTAACACGAATTCGCACATCGTAATTCGCAATTTGCGAACCGGCTTTTTGAACTTGCGAATCGCAAATAATTTTTTTGCAAATTGAAGTTTTTTGATATCATGTATTTGCTTTCAGTTTTTGTGTAAACGAAAAAGTATAGCCGAAATAAAATTCGGAAACGAAGTATATGCGTAAACTTTAGTGGTTTTCCTTTACATTTGGATCATGAAAGTTGTTAACAACTCCATGTAAGGGTTGACCAAATTGTGCCAGTGAAACAAGCAGCGAAATTAAGAAACAAGCACCACAGATTTTGTATTTTTAGCTTGAATGAAAATTAAGAACATTCTCAGGAGTCTACTCCTGTTTACCTTTGGCTTTTGGACTAAAATCGTTTTGTGTAAATTTGGAACTGAATGAATGCACAGTTTGAACGATTTTGCGTGAAAACAACTTTGTTTTAAAATCAGGTCATTTTGTTGCGTGTTTATTAAGCAAGTTCTGTTCCCAAAAAACGAGATGCGGCTTAAAACATAGTATTTGCCGAAACAAACCAATCATGAAGCCGCACAGCTATCTTTTTCGAAATGGGGGGTGTGTCTTAAAACTGAGTGTGGCTTAAAAATGAATAAGAATATACCATGAAACGAGGGTCGCGGGTCAAACGAGGGTCACGGGTCCATACTAAAACGATAAGACCCGCGGTTCAAGCCCCGCGGGTCTTGTGGGTCAGGCAATTGTACAACCTTTGAAAGAACGGTGTTTAATAATGAAAGATCCCAAACTTAGCACAAAGATTACGCAAAAATGTTATGATTGACTTTTGTTTTGAAATTTAAGTTTTGAAACTGTATATGACCGTTAAGCTTAATGTATGTTTGTTTCAGTTTATAAACATTCATTCATAGCTTCAAAGAATAATTTAGAGCTTTACCTTTTGCTCTTTGAAAATATATACCGTTTCCTCCTTCCTTGCAAACGATTTTGAAACTGGGTTTTCTTCTAACATTGTTGCCGCCGTAACAAAATTTGCAAAGCCATAACAAGAATAAGCCAAAATTTCAGGGTTATTTTTAAATTGTTTCTTTTATCTTTGATTCTCATCACACGTAAATTGGATGAGATTTGTAAACAATTGCAAGGATCGATAGGTCATGTAAAAATATTATGTAAAAACGTTCAACATCGGCACAGAGCGTTTGTCCATTTTATAAATGACGCTTAAGTAGATACTAATCAATAATTATGTATATTCTGCTCGTTTTCATTTCCAGAGGTTCGTTTTTGACGGCGCCAAACACCACCACCGAAAGTCTAAATAGATTTGATTGCCTTGAAACTGTTCGACCGATAAAAAGTAATAATATATAGTACACTGTAAAATGAGAAGAGCCATAATGGCCCCAAAAATGGGGCCGTTTCGCTGAGTAAGATATGGTGCCATGCTTTGGGGCCATTTTGGTATTTTTTTGGGGGGCGGGGCCAATATGAATTTAATTGGGACTGATTTGGAATATGCAGTAGCTAAAATGGATATTCAGAAAATGGCTCTCCTCTCAAATGGCCCTTCTGAAAAGAGCCAATTCAACCCAATGTTGGGCCACTTCAGCTCTAGAAATAAACACCAAAATGATTACCTATATAAAGATGCAAAATGTAATTTATTGGCACAAGTACATCATATATACATTTTTGTGTTATAATCTTCAAGCAATGTACAGTAACAGTTTACAAATTCATGCCCTACATTTTTATTACAATTACAAGTACAAGTAATTGTCTTTATAAGCAATATATAGGTCTCTTATAAGGATCATTCCTCTGCCGGTGACAGCAAACTTTTGAGGGAATTTTCAAACGTTTATTGTCAAAATTTAAACCTTAACAATAATGACTGGACACTCAGTGTGTAATAAAATCAATCACCTTTTAATGAATTGAAACTAGAATATATAAAACTTATACTTATGACAAGAGGATTTTATAAAACTGATATTCAGTTCAAAAAATTTTTAAAAAACAATATATTTACCCCTCATTTAATGTTCTACCTTACACTGAATAAACATTCAACCACAAACAGATAAAGGGGCTGAGCACTGATGAGGGGTTAAAATACTGAACATTGAAAGAGGCTGAAATATTGAATTTAGTTTAATTTGAAAGTAAGTTTATAAAAATGGACACAAGTACTAATCCCAGCAGAGTCTCTTCAAGGAATGCAAGTGTTCCCTTCGAATGGGTATAACTTATATTAAAGACATAGAAGATGGAAAGAAGTGCTAGTACGGCCTCAACCATCTTCTCCCCAGGGATACTGCAGAAAATGGAACCTTCTGCAACAATGTGGAGAAGGTCCATATCGAGAACTTCGCCCACCTCCACAATTTGGGGCTTCCAAAGTCTTTAATTTGGCTGTCAACATCACTGTCTCGCTGAAATTCAAAAGGATCAGCAAAAACAAAAGTGAGCAAGTGAATAAAACATATATGTTATTACATATGACAGAAGACCTTTTTTAAATATAATCTTAATTCTTAGTCATACTTAATATCTCTGACAATCTTTGTATTCTGAAATTTCAAAATTCTGAAATTATGTTTTTAGGTTCCCCTCGTATACCAGGCCCAATGTTGAATAGTTGGCACTAATAATTCAATCTTCTAACACATAGTTATGATTTCTGTGTGTATTCTTCTTAGCATAAAGATTATAATTATTTATGATCTTTCCTTAACAATCAACATATCAAATATTTCTAACTTAACTGGGACTATCCCTTGTAAGTTTTTTCTTTCATGGTCCTCCTTGCCAGGATATTCTATTTAATTTGTGAAAAGTATGAAATTTACAGTGCATATAAGATAAAAAAAAATTCCAAAGCATTTTTATGTGCGTCGTGATATTAGTTTTCTAAAATATGAACGATGGTCCTGACATGTTTTCAGCATCACATTTAGGTTAATATGTATTTATTTTGATTATTTAATTAGATGACATTCAAGTTGTGTAACCTGATTTTCATAGCAAAAGTATTTGTTTTTTTTGCAAAATATATGTTTGAAGACCTTGGTTGATAAACTGGCAAGTTGATTATAGAAATGACTGGCTGTTTGAATCTTGCAATTGTCTAACAACAGTAATCAAGTTGCCAAGATTTCCACGCAAAGTCTTCAAAATGTTTATTAACAAAGTCATTTGAACACAAGTTGTGACATCATTTGATTAGATATTCTAACATAAATCTTGAATAACTAAATGTGATACTGAACACATCCTTCAAGATTTAGATTTAGGTCTTTTTAACAAACACATAAAATTGCTTTTAAATTATTAATTTATGGAAATTTTTAAATGCCTAATAAATAAAATGAAACACAACTATTTTTAAGGTGGATTTATAGTTGGAAATCTTGTAACAAATAACTTTACCTCCACAATGGTGATCACTTCATCGAGCCCATTCTTTTTCTTTCCATCTTTTGGTCGCAGGGACTTGTTTATAACTAAAATGGCTGTCCTGTCCTTGAATTCTATAAATAATGGCATAGGTGAAATTAGATAAAAGGAAACAAAAGCACATTGTTAAATATTGTTATCGTTGTCAACCTTCTGAATTACCATATTTCATGACATACTTCAGTATAAGTCAAGTTTCTGCGGTGTAAAACAGGGTTAAAAAATTCATCTTAACTGTCACATTCCAGGTGTTACGTTATTCTGCTGTCAGTCTTTTGCTTAATTCTAAATATCATATTAGACACATAACTTTGTTCTGAGTTACAGTTTTAATCACTTTACTTCAATCTTTTTTCTTTGTATATTTTTTATTCAAAAGGACGTTCAATTGTAACTATCAATATAAACTCGAAACTACAAAACAATTCTTGTTAAAATTTTGACTGTATTGCTATTGTGTACAAATTATAATAATCATTATCAAAATGATTTACTTTGATTCACTTTCAAGTTTGAACTTTGTGTGTGTTTTGGTTGTTGAGATAAAACTGTCCGAGCAAGGCCTTACCTCACTCCGATACCTCCATTTTATCCACCAAGAGAGTGCGTCATGAACACCAGCGTGCATCTTTACCATAATTATATACATTCCTTTTCATTATATTGATTTAAAAATTGCTATTGACACGAGAATAATAAATTATGCATTCATGGATGTAAAAATTATTTCTGTGGGTATTACATTTGTTGAGATAAAACTGTGCGAGCAAGTCGCAACAATTTTAGCAAACAGCCATCTTGGTGTTAAATGATCAAGTTTAGCGACCACTTTCCAGACACCACAATACAGTAAATCTTAAATAAATATTTTTATATTCAAATAACGGCTTTAAAATTCTGCCTTCATTAATGTAAAAATCATTTCTGTGGGTATTACATTTGTTGAGATAAAACTGTCCGAGCAAGTCACAACAATTTTAGCTAACAGCCTTCTTAGTGTTAAAAGATCAAATTTAGCGACCACTTTCCAGACACCACTATACAGTAAATCTGAAATAAATATTTTTATATTCAATTAACGGCTTTAAAACGTCTCATTGACTCGAGAATAATAAACTCTGCCTTCATTGATGTAAAAATTATGTCTGTGGGTATTACGGTTTTCGAGAGAAAACTGTCCGAGCAAGTGAAAACGATACTACTTTACTAGCAGGAGGACATGTTAGTGTTAAATGTCCCTGTTAAATTAGCGATCACTTCCGCTACACCACCGTAAAGTTAATTTTAAAAAAATAAATACTTTTGTTTTCAAAAATACTCTACTGTTAGTTTTTAAAGATTTTTATTTATTTCATTACAACTGTGTTTACAGGTCCCTTAAACGTATAATAAAGTTTTAGTACTTTTTTTTCCTTCCCCTTTTTGGGCAGTTTTTGGTTTCCAACACTCTTTTTTGATGTGGCCAACGCGGCCACAATTATAACACTTTTTAACTCTTCTATTTGGTGTGTTATGGTTTGGCCTTGTGCTTGCGCTTGTATTTCTCGTGCTGCTTGTGGCGTTTCTGCTGTTTCTTCTGCTTGTTAGTCTATTGCTGATACTTCTTTTGCTGCGGCTGCAGCTGCTTCTCTAATTTCTGCTGCTGCTTCTGCTAGCAGAATTTAAGATCTTGACTTTGGTCGCTTCCCAACGTTTGTTTACAATCTCGGAGCCAGATCCTGAGGAACTCAACGAACTTTCACTGCGAGAAGTACTTTCATCGTGGTTGATGCTCGTTAAATTCTCAAGTCTGGTATCGCCGGTTAAAGACAACTCTACTGTACAAGTCAGCATGCATATTTGAATTTCTAACAAGAATAAAAATAAATTTTGTTTTATCCGCTGTCAAAAGAGACGGTCTAGAAATTAGGTGAAAAAATCATTTGAAATACATCAAATACTCACAGCATTGCCCGAAATTCCTCCATATTCACAGTTTCTGTCACGAATTAGTTTGTCATTTTGGCGCAAGTGAATATTTAATTTTGCTGCAAAACGGAGCTTCGCGATTGGCGTCTGAACTTCGGGCATAAAAACACCGTTTCAACTTACCACATTAACTGTCATGGGCGCTTCGTATGATCGTTTTGACGTATCCATGGATATTTAACACGGGAAATTTTCCTTGGGAAAGATCGGTCACACTACTAATAAAAGTTTACCGTGATAAAAGAGCAATTCAACACGTTAAAAGTATCCCGTGTAACCACAGCTGATTCTAGACTCAGTTACACCAATAATATCAAAATGGTGACCCAATTCACTTAGTAAATGTGTCTGGAAATTTTCAAGGTTGTGCTTGAGACTTCGAATATTGTTATGTAAAAGAGAAAAATTTCGACCTTGGGAGTCTGTATTAACTTTGTTTTTCAACTTGCTAAAACTATGGGGAGAATAGTATTTACAACGTATAGGTTTGAAAGGTGTTAAATCAGAGTCAAAATCAGATTTTTCATGTACATTTAAGCTAAAGAGATCGATATCGTGTAAGCTAGGCAATCGTTCTAAGTATCTTTTAGTAGGGAGATTTGACGGAACAAGATTATTAAACTGGCCATGACATACAAATATATTTTTGCCAAAATACGGTAGTTCGCGAAGAAAAGATTTGTTAAGCTTTGCGTAATTTATACTAGCCATGACAATATTGGAAAGAAAATAAATATAGAAGAGATTTCTACTTAGCTTATTTACGACTACGTGATCAGCATCTCATGCTCTTGCCTCACTAGGTCTGAGAGGTGTTCAGCACTATGGACTTTGATGGCACTTGAGTCAGAGTGCTTGCGGAGAAGCACATTTCCATTCTTGACCCATGCAAACTCATATTGGTAGCGATCTCTAAAGGCTTTAACGTCTGAGAACAGCTTCTGCACCCTAGGTACCAAGTGCTCCACAATCCTTATACTGGGGATTTCGTCCTCTTCGGCCAGACCGATGTCTGTGGGTTTGATTTTGCTAACATCTTTTCGTTTAGAAAGAACCGCCGCTCTCGCAAGCCTCCTAGTAAACTTGCATACCACCGGCTTAGGACCGCCTCGACTGGAATTGCGGGCTGGGACACGATGTGCGATATCAATGTCCCTGAGAGAGACATCTGCACCTAAGCTTGCGAACAAGCGAGTACACAATTCACTTGTTTCCTGGGCATTCTCGTTTTCGCTTATCTCGGGAAGGCCGAGAACTTTGACATTGAAGGAGTAGCTATAAGAAGCCATTTCGTCAACGGTTTTCTCCAAAGAGTCCAATCGCCCCTGGATTGACTTTAGGCTGGAGCATATTCTTCCCAACTCACTTTTTGTTTCTTCATATTCTTGGCTGAGAAAGTCAAGACTGTTCTCGGCCTCTCTCTGTAATGCAACTTAAGCCCCGCCATTTTGTTCTTTCGCCTCGTCCAGGGATTGTTCTTGATCCTGGTTCTCACCAGGAGCATAGAGAGTTGAGCATTCAGGACAAACAACAAGTTTCTGGAAGTCACCTCTTTCGAGGTTGATGAGGTTACGAAGAAGAAATAGAGAAGTGGGAAACATAAGTTCTATCAAGTTGTCACAGTTACTTGTGATGCCAATTATATGAAGAAACTGAAACATGAACCGCAGAAGCCATTCTAGACCATTGTCACTAACTTTACAGTTTGCTTGCCACAGAAGGATGAACAACACGAACCACTGCAACAGACACCCTAGTTTCCTGGAAATCGCAGGTCTGCTCTTTGGGTCAGGAAGTGGGTCATTACCAGGCAAATCATCCAACACATCTTCTGGCACATCATCCCAAACCTCTAGTTCATCATCTTGAACACCATATTCATTCTATAATTTCATGAAAATAATAGAACGAGCCGTCCAACTACAGTTAGAAAATTTTTTAGCAGAAAACAATGTGCTATCAAAATATCAATCAGGATTCAGAAAAAAACACTCTACGGAAACCGGCCCGCCATAGTTCATTTCACAGATCACATCTTACAGAACATAGGCAAAAAAATGATGACAGGCGCTATCATGGACCTGAAGAAGGCTTTTGACCTTGTTAATCACGAATGCCTTCTTCACAAACTAGAGCATTATGGGGTCAGAGGCGGAAGTTTTTCTTGGTTTGACAACTATCTCACCACTAAAGGACAGAAGACCAAATATTTTAAAGAGTTGTCATAGAGTCTTCTAGTGGAATTTGGTGTCCCTCAAGGGTCCATTCTGGGAACAATATTATTTTTGCTGTGTATAAACGACCTCCCAGAGTCTACTAAAATCCTCAGTTAGCATGTATGCTGATGATACAGTCATTTACTTTACTGGACCACCTTCAACTATCAATTTACAAACTCTCCAAGAGGATATTAACATTATATCTAAATGGCTAATAAATAATAATTGAAATTAATTTTAAACCACAGCAAAACTAAGTGGACGCTATTTGGAATGAGACAAAAATTAGAGCAATGTACTGAAATTGATATTGAGCTCAATGAAAAAAGCACGGAATGAGTGTCTCAATTTTGCTACTTAGGAGTAACACTAGATGAGAACCTACCATGGCAGCAACATGCAGAAATAGTATGTTCTAAAGTTAGCAAGTGTTTAAATTTCTCAGCTCGTATTACCCTCAGGGCTGTCAAAATGTGTATATATGATCATGTATTACAAGGTGTCAAGCAAGCTCAAGATTATCAAGTGGTGAATTTAAGACCTTGTCAAAACATTCCAATACTTACATATACAATGACTATTAGTAGAAAAAAATAAACAGACATTATAATATAAGTTGAACATTACTACAAGAAAAAAATACAAACCTCTTCACATTTGCTTTCATTGACTTCCTTTTCGCCTTTTGAAGTTGGACTTTTTCTTTTCCCTTGAAATAAATGAAAAAATATAAAGCAAACATTAAAACACATCCCTAAAAAGTTATCTTAATTAAACTAGTGATAATTATTCAGAAATATATTTACCATTGGTATTTTAGATCCCTTTAACGAGAGTCCAGTAAATTGTGAAAGTTTTTCCTCCGTTGCCATCTTTGGAAAGCGGGTCTGCAGTTCCTCCCAGGAGCTCGCGCCGGTATACTTTAAGAACGCTTCAACAATTCGCTGTTTTGTTTTTATTGACTTGGCTTTCTGTTGCAGCTCTTTAAGAGAAATTTCCTTCGCTACTAATTGAGTCAGTAAAGTAACTTTTGATTTCTCATTAAGTCCTTGCAAAGGCATTCCCAACTGCAAAGAATAATTTTATTAAGACAAACAAATTAACTGTTGTTTTTATTTTTGTTATTTATTTTTGAGTAACTACCGGGTCTCATTAGAAAATTCGCATACTTTTTCATAGATTAGAAATAGAAGAGCGTTTGATTTTTAATTGCTTGCAAGGCGCTGAGATCAGGTCAAGGTACAACCGTCGGAATATAAGTTACTGAAACTTTAACTGTTAGTTGCTGAAGACTTTTCATGATTTTAAGTAAAAGACAATTCCTTTATAAAAATACCCAAATTCAGAACAAAATACATTATTGCTGCACTTTTGCTTGTCAATAGTAAAAAGTAATCACGTGCACGAGGCATGCATATCTGGGTCTTGCGCACTGGCGTGAGATCAAGGATATGGAACACAGCCACAAAAATCGAGATTTCTCGCGCATTTATGAATGCGTTCTCCTCCATCGAACGCCAAAAATTTTCAAATCTAAATTATTTTGTTATTTTTTCTGCTATCGCACTTTCAAAAATGAGTTACGCTTGACAAGAATTCTTTCAGCGCGAAAATGAATATATAGAAAACGTGGAACATGTCCAAGGATTAATGAATTTTGTTCTAATCGTAATTTTCATTCTAAATTTACAAATTCAACTCTAGCAGTTTTTGTTTTGTAGAATTTTTTGTGATTATCGGCTAAGCGAGCTGGCAGTCTTTTTATTTCTGAAATAGTGCTGGAAAGCCTTCCTTTTGATTTGGTAGATTGCTTTGCGGTTGGTTGAATTTGTTAAATTATTAAATTTTAATATTTGCTGCCTACCAGCACAGGATACCCGCTGTGAGAAAGTGTTCTGATTTCTTTTCAAATAACAAGTGATCACAGAAGCGTATACTGTTTTCAATAAACTTTTCAAAACTTTTTCTGCTCTACTCTCATTTGACAAGCTTTTTCCGCTTAGAAAAGTTTTCCATCCCAGATGTGAAATTACGCGGTCGCACTCGAGAAAGTGACGCAATGGCAGATCACAGTGCTAAAATAAACAGAAAACGGAAAACTTAATCAAAGTCACTTTTTAAGTAATATATCAAACACCAGAGACAATGTTTCATTTCATTTCCAAACACTAAGAACAGAGTAGAAAATACGACACGCAGCGGAGTATTTTTGACGAAATTCGAGGTGTTTGGAAATGTGATGAAATATTGTCTCGAGTTTTTTATATATCTTCTCAGAGAAGGTACAATCGCTGTACCCCTAATAATAATAATAGGGACCCCATAAAAACGTTTAAAAAACAAACAAAACACGTCATTTTTTAGAATGAAAAAAGTTGTTGAAACGTTTAAAAACTTAGCAAAAAAAGGAGCTGAAACCGAGGACATAAAAACTGTCAAAATAGACACCTAAATCTAAACCATATGTCACTAAAAAGCAAATTGGCTTATACGGACAATCTCAAATTGAAGCAAATTCGTAACCCAAATCCACAACTTTAAAAAAAAATGCATAAGAGAATATGGTCTCCTTATTTCAAAAGATGTCTTTAGGTTGTTTTTGTTTCATCTGTCTGCATGAGAGCATGCAATCAAAATATTGTCACGTTCTGAACTTTAGCTAAAAATACAGGAAAGTTCATTTGTTGAAAGCATCATTTTAGGTTTTAAAATAGGGTTTAACCCTCAGGAGTTTAATTTCGCTGTGTCACGCTAAGCTTGAAAAGGTCTATTTTGCAAAAAAGTACTACATTCCTGTACTAAGGCCAAACAAAAAAAAACTTATGTTTAGCGTCGCTGCCCGCTTACTCGGATACGATGTTCTAGTATTGCTTTTAAAATCGTATTTTGGTGTGCGCACTTCCGGACAATAAGACATGCCAAGCTACTATTGAACTTAAGCAAAGCCTGCTAAGCTGCAGTCTTTTACAGGCATGTACATTACTTGCTTTTTTTTGAAACTTTGCATTATCCTTGGATCCCTAGTTTAAAAAGGTTAACAACTCGACTCGCGCTACTGCTATCACTGCATTGTGTTATGACATTGTGTTTTGTTTTTTAAACGTTTATATGGGGGTCCATATTGGGGGTACAGCGATTGTTCCTTCCCTATCTTCTAAATCGAAACTAAAACTAAGGAGTAAACAAAGAAATAAAATCGTAAAAATGTATGCTAATTTTAAAAGGTTACATTTCCAAACCATGGTCAAGGTTATGCTTTCTTTTGTTTTAACTTGATGAATAATTGAAATTCTGTGTCAAATGATGGTTACGAGTCGATGTGTTCCAACATGTGCCTCCATTTATATTTAAATTTTATTTTCGAGTTTCATTTTAAATGTTCCTACTTAACAGAACACCTTTGCTTACCATATTTTGTTTCAACTCCAGTTTCCTCTCCCTGGAAGGCCTTGGTTTTCTCATTCCTTTTAACTTGTATGTTACGTAGAGCTTTTCTGCCTCAAAACAACAACCATGCTTCTTTAGACAAAGTTGCTGCTTGAAGTGTTGGCTCCAGGCTAGCTATATCCTGAATAAAATTCCAAAAACACTTTATAGGTATTGGAAAGTTTGTAAAAAGTTTAAACTCACTACCATGCAGCACCTTATTTAGTTATTTTAAAACAGAACTCAACACTGACTGCCCGAGTACAGCGTCTTTCTCACCTTCGCCGTCGATTATAAAAACGAAAATCATCAAAGCAATCGATCATTAAATAAAAAATACAATTTTGAAGCCATTTTATATTCCTAACTTGAAAAACACAAAAACACACTTATTTAGTTTAAAAATTGAGATTTTTCAATTATATTGGTCAAAATAGTAGATGGAAACCTGACACCATATCAGACCTCACAATAGGCTGGGATTTCAAGCAACTACTAAAAATCGAAAAATGTTTTCCACAATTTTTTTCAAACGGCTTTGTTTTGACTGAGAATACTAGCTCATGTAGACCATTTTGGTCTGCAAGAGCACTCCGTGCACCTTCTACCAACGGCATTTGCATCAAATGGCACAGCGAAGGGCCAGTTCAAAGTTATGACTAGTTATGTACATTCATGTCACTGCTACAAAATACACACTTCTAATCTTTTAGTGCTCAATAACTGATGAATGTCAATTCAGTAGATTCGTTAAGAACAAAATCTGTTAGAATTCTAGTATATGTTGGATAATCGGACATCTGCTTATTTTTAGGGTCGCTGTTAAATTTACAAAGAGCAAAAACTGAAGCAAACAAAAAACCTTGACCCCTGTTGATCTTTGGAGAAGGAAAGAGTCAGTCATGCCAGGCTACTCCTGGTTAAAGCTAATATAGCCTATGCACCATCTTTCTAATGGTTAGGAATGTATATATAACTAAGTTATACGTTGGCGATATTGATAAAATTTAAACGCGTTTAATATTTTAAGTTTCTGTGGAACTTGTAAGTTTAAGCTAAGTTGGTACTTCGCGGTGGAAGCAGGCTTCCTGAGGTCTCAATATAATATCAGTTTTTATTTTGAAGCCATGACTAGTCGCAACTTTTTTTAAAAAAAGGCTTTGTCCAGTTGGCAGTGGTTCAGACATATCTGATAAAAGTAGCTACAGTGAATGATTTTTCAGGAAACAAGTATTACAGAACTCTAAAGGCATGATGAGTCTATATGGCGCGTTTTTCTTGTCAAAATTCAAGTTCAACATTCGTTTTTCAAGTTCAACATTCGTTTTTCAAGTTCAACATTCATTTTTCAAGTTCGACATTCGTTTTTCAAGTTCAACATTCATTTTTCAAGTTCAATGTTCATTTTCAAGTTCAGTATTCATTTTTCAAGTTCAATATTTATTTTTCAAGTTTGACCTTCGTTTTTCAAGTTCAACTTGGACGTTTGTTCTTTTAAGAAACTGGGTCTCAGAACGACTTAAGCCTGCGAAAAAGACTGGATATTAACGAGAAGCTGCATGTAGTTTTTATAAAACATGGCGGCTACCAATGCACAGCCAATTAAATCTTTTCTTAGAAGAATACAAATTTTTCTTCAAACGTTAGAGTATTTTGATAGCTTTTGTGACACTTCTCCTCATGACTTGAACAATTTATTTACTTGTGCAAACCTACTGTACAACCATTCTGTGCATCTAGAAGCTGCAAATATAGTAGAACATTGTGTTACAAGAAATATGCGGATTATCGCAGATTTGATACAGGAAGAGGAAGAATCAGCATTGACTACATCCTTTCACTCAGATTTAGAGCACTCTGGCTTACCAGGAAGGCCAAGGATACGCATAACACAGGAACAGTTGTATGTCTAATTTGTTGTATTGTCTTATTTGTCTGACAATGGATTCAAAGCTGTAGACATGGCTCTTATGCTTGGAGTATCGGAATCAACAATAAATAGACGCCTTAAAGACTTAAACATTAAAACAAGTCGACAGTTTTCAGACATTCACGACAGTGTATTAGATGATATTATTCGCAACATTAAGATCGAGTTCCCCAATTCTGGCTATCGCATGATGCTAGGTCACCTAACCGCAAGGGGAATAGTTGTTCCACAGTTACGTGTCCGAGAAAGCATGAAACGTGTTGATCCAGTAGGTACTGTAACAAGGTGGCTGCATGTAACAGAACGACGAAAGTACAGCGTTAGTAGTCCCAATGCTCTTTGGCATATTGATGGCAATCACAAATTAATAAGGTGAGTTAATAAGGTTTCTCTCCCCTCTTAGGCTGTTGTAATGAACTTGCATTATAAAATTAATGATGGCTAAAACGAACTGTGCCGAACTTCGGAAAATACCAAGATAAATTGTGTATTTTCAATGGTAGTGAAAGTACAAACATGTATTAACATAGTGTTAAATCGAAATTATTGATATTTATGACAGTAATATTACCCCCAAAAAATTACACTTGAGTACTTATAAAGGAGAATCTTGCAGTTATGGTTTAATTATAAATGTTATAATCTGCAGTAAGTCAAAAAAGCTTCAGTTACACAAATTTATAATTTATTTTCTGTTACTTATTGAAAGATGCACCACATGCACAACTGAAATAATAAATGGAAGAATGTGACCACTCTTGGCAAAAAAACAACAAAGAAATGGTCAAGCTGGAACATGCTTTTCTGTTCAGTTATTATTCACTTTATATCCAGCTTTATAACAAGTTTTTTTAATATTTCAGATTCCTGTTTCACTACAACCATACAAAAGCAATAGCCACATGCAATCAAAGACTGCCTTTTTCTTTGAAATAGGTGTATGTATATTTTATAACACTGTACATGTTAAAATAAGACTGCATTTTGTGTATGTTATTTGAACTGGCCTGGCAGTGTCGGTGTCAAATCTCATATGGACAGAAACATACTCTCCTTTCTTCTTTTTAGATGGAAATTGGTAGTTCATGAAGGGATTGATGGCTTCTCTAGATCTATAGTTTATTTAAAATGTTCAAACAACAACAGATGTGATACAGTCCTTGGTTTATTTAAAGAAGCTATCAAGACATTTGGTCTACCATCAAGGGTGAGAAGTGACATGGGTGGTGAGAATGTCGATGTGTCAATTTTTATGCTTTCTCATCCTGCACGAGGCCCAGGAAGAGCAAGCATGATCACAGGAAAAAGCGTGCACAACCAGAGGATAGAGCGGCTTTGGAGAGACATGTACTACCAAGTAACATCTGTTTTTTACAACCTATTCTATCACATGGAGGCCTGTCAAGTACTTGATCCCAATGACGACACCCATATTTTCTGCCTGCACTACATATTCATAGCAAGATACAACAGGGCTTTACAAAATTTTGTTTCTGGCTGGAACCATCACAAGATTTCGTCAGCTGGTCATCGTACACCAATTCAGTTGTGGATGCTGGGCATGAATAGTGTAGCAAACTCCAACTTAACTGTGGCAAAGGAAACATTTGTAGACATAGAGGTATAACACAATCAATATTATTGTTACATTTATTATTTACTCCTACGAAGGACTAACGTCCGAAATGTAAGAAACTAATTAAGAAAATTAAGAAACCTTTCCACTCAAGTAAAGTCTTGTTTACTATGTACTAAGGAGCAAACTACAGTAAGTAACATGTAGTCTTGAGGGTTTTATCTTGGGGATTATAAACCTGAAGACCATGTGTGAGTTAATACATACAGTAGTGAACAAGATGGGTCAAAAGCTTAATTAAAATACCATATAAGCTGGTTCATTCAGCTATAGTAATATTGAGGTTAAATATGTTATGCAAAATTGTTTGATGCGATCACATTATTTTATTAGACAAAGTCATGATACTTTACTCACAGTGCCTCCCTACACCCTGGAGTATATTGAATAGGTACCACCACTGCTGGGGCTAAATAAGTCATGCATGTAGTATACATAATTATTATTGTTATCTTCCAGGCAGACCAGCAATAGTTTCCAGAAGCTGAAGGGACTTAAGATTATAAGTATAGACATTTACTTTTTGTAAATATTTTATTCAACCATTATGTTGTAGGTCACCGGTGGATGTAACATTTATGGGATTGACTGGGATGGCCCACTGCCATGCGGTGAATGGAGTGGCCAAGATGAAGACAGTGGTAGTTTAGTTGAGATTCCTCCAGTCAACTGTCCTTTACAAGTGGCTGATATTGAAAGACTGAAAATTCATGTAAAGCCACTTGATCAAAGTGATTCCTATGGTGTCGACTTGTACATGAAAACACTTTCATTTGTACATAATTGTTTAAGAGTATTAAATGTGCCATAACATAACAGTTCCTTTGTTATAACAAAAGGTAGGGTTAAGCATAGTTATCAAACCTAAAGTTATTATATCAAAACATGGCAGTGGGATTACATTAACTCAACTTTATTTTGGCAAGGAACACACATCCTGCGCAATCCTTAAAATACAACAGTAACAATAAAGAAATACGAAACCAAGCTTATTCTAATTATTTTAAGCTGAAAAACACAAATAACTGCTTGAACCAACTTGTATAAAAAAAGGAATTTGATAAATCTATTTGATGCCAAAATAGGCATTTAAAAAAGCCATATCATACAGCTCAAATAATACATCTGTTTCTGGCAGTTTGTGCTCTTGTGTGGGCCTTGGAAGTTGAAGTGTATTTGAACAAGTATTTGCCATTGGAAGGAAAGAACTGGTCACTTCATGGAAAGTTAAACATGGTGCTATGGAAAAACCAAGTATTGGTTCTTCGTCACTTCCAGTTGCAAATTGCAATATGCTCCCCAAATTTAAACCAGTTCGTCTACCACCTATAAACAAACATAATTGTTTTAATGTATATGTGTCAGAGATGCCAACCTCTGGAGATCTAAAATCTGGAGATTTTTCATTTTTACCACACCAGCATCAACCTACCCCCCTCCCTGAGGAAAAAGCATTGACCGCCCTCTTCCAACAACTTCTTCCCCTCCCCCAACAAAAAAAGTGATGAGGATTTCCGAAGTTTTCCTAGAACTCTAAAAAAACTACTGAATACTTCCAAAGTTGACACAAAGATTTCCGAAGTTTACCGAAAAGGTCCAGTGATTTTCCGATGATGACCCAATGAACATGGATTGTTTTTAAAGTTCATCCAAGTACTCGCAATAAAGTTTATCGTTCCAATTTTCATTTTTTTATTAAACCAGTTATAAAATAAATTTCACAGGTCGTAATTAATACGTGTTTTAATCGAGGTGTCGAATTTGTGCGACTTCTTATACAATTATCAATATTATCAATATAAGAACAGAAGAGTCGGCAAAATTTCTGTTTCCAATTAAAATATCAGTAACATTTACACCCAGATAACTAAAATATAAGCAACGTTTACATCCAGATAACTAAAATATCAGTAACGTTTACATAATTTCTGATAACTAAAATATCAGTAACATTTACATCCACTTAAATATCAGTAACGTTTACATTAAGATAACTAAGATATCAGTAACGGAAAGTAGTTTCTGTTAAGAGCGTGTGCTTTTGTGATTAAATGATTGAGTAAAAATACCTCAAGAAACGGCAAGGTGAGTTTAAAAAACTGAATTTGTATTGACTTGAGTAAATTTGGAAACAGGACTTTAGTTTACAGTGGTGTTAAGGTTCAAAGTTGCTTTTATCCGGGAGATTTGGTTACCCATGAGGGAGACCGGGAGATTTGCTCTGTATCCGGGAGACTCCCGGGTTATCCGGGAAGGTTGGCATGACTGATGTGTGCCTTTTCATGTAATTCTGCATCATCTCAAAGCTTCAAAAAACCCAATTAAATTAAATTCATATTCCTGTTTACTTACACTTGGCAAAATAAAACTGGCATAAACGTTATTAAACCTTTTCATTTGTTCGTACTTACTTGAATCTATAGTGTTTAAAAAGGTTGTCAGGAATATTTGATATCCCATATCATTAAATAAAATATCTTCTTATTTCCCGAGCTTTGGAAAAATTATATTAGTCTAACTTTCTTTTTCTAAGGCACAGAAATCTTTAGCAATACCTACCTGCAACTTCCCTGAGGTACATTTGGAAAGCCCTATAAACAGAACTTTCATTTTTCCTTGCATTGGAACCTTCTTCACTGAAGACAGGTTTTAAAAAGCAATTGAGCATCTTCAATGTCATGAGACCTTGGGGTACCTCTCTGAATAAATGTTGGAATACGTCATTTTTCATACCAAGCTGCGAAAAATACACAATTCTGTAGATTAAATTTCTTATATTACAAAAGTAATTAACCCTTTGACTCCTAAAAGGGCCTAAACCGCCCGCACGATATGGTACTGAGTCAAAGAATTCAATCTTTCT
>JAOTRI020118160.1:0-12381 GCA_028564885.2 Zoanthus sanctaehelenae | reverse complement strand
CTGACAGTTATCTTTTCTTTTATGGCTCCTCAGATGGCTAGAGAGTCCTCCTTTATTCTTAGCGACAAACCCACAAAATGCACAGGCAAGCGTCATGTTTACTCACTCAATGCCCTGAATGGGTATTGCACTGTGCAGCTCAGTGGAACTGTATTTATATGTGAAAAGTGTAATAATAGTGCAATTTAAAAAATCCTACTTGGAGTGGCAGTAGTTTTAGCTTCCCTGGAATAGATGTTATTTTTCTGGTACTGACAGCGGGAACCACGTAGCTATGATTCGGATAAAAGGGATAGAAGCAAGGATGGTTGGACTCAATTTCCTTGTGATTATGTTTTCCTGTGTGTATGTAAGAGAATCATACTGAGGAGCTTCCAGTTGTGGAGTACAAGGAAGTCATTATTAATCACATCAGGAAAAACGAGAAAGCTAAGAGATTCATAGTCATAGTTACTCCTAAGTAACTAAAAACTAATAGAGTCTTAGTTACTCTCGCCGTTTACCCACGCTTGGTTGAATTTCTTCTTTTTGACATTCAGAGCCTCGGGCAGAAATCCCACTAGCTAAAGGACCATCAACTTTTGTTCTCTTTCGGCCGGAACTACTCGAATTTTCGGCCATTGTTTTCTAAATTATCAACTTTTCTTTATTGTAGCTCAGCCACAACTAACTGGCATTTACAATAGACCATTTTACAGTTCCTGAAAGGTAACCAAGCTTCTACATGAAACTGAGGCTTAGGGTGACCTCACACAGTTAGAGAAGTGGAAACAATTATCATAAGTAAGAATTTCCACTTCTCTAAGTGTGTTTTATATATACTATCGTCCTTACACGTGAATATTTTACTTTATTTTACAGGGACATATTAGGCACATTTATTCCGTTGGGAAACTAAATGCATTACAGAGTGAGAAAGTGGTGTCTATGCGTGTGATTGTGCGAAATATATCAAATGCGTGTGTCTCACGCAAAATGCTTGAGAGTTGGAAGGTCTGCCAAACTGTACTGAGGACAGTTCGTGGCATTTGTTTCGACTGACATGAACGTCATCTAGTGAAATAGTAGGGCAGTCCACCTTTAAATTTACAGTTGCAAGTATTGGAGATAAATTTTCAAACTTAGCTTTCTCTGGCAAGTCAGTATCTGCAAAACTGTGGGTTTCGTCATCATCCCACTTTCTGAGCTACTCTCATTTAAAGTTGAGTCAGCTATCTCTTAATCGTTTTCCTTTTCTCGTTCTCCGAAGTAAAGCTCTACAACTGTTTCAAGATTTTCAAGATCGCTCAAGATTAAACTTAACATGCAAAAGATACTCCATCATTGTTGTGTTTCTACTGAGAGATTGCTTGCTACGTGTATCCATAGCAACATAGAGCTATCACTTGCAACCAATAATCTTCTCAGAATTCGCTTTGAATTGTTGTTCTTCTTGAACTTTAATAATACTTTGATCAAAGGTGGCCATGACAGACTTCCAGGCTCTTTTGGTGAGAGAACAATTCCGCTTTGCCTCTTAATCTCTCTCTTAATCTACTTTTAAATCTTAAAACTCACCACCAGGCAAGTAATCAGAACACTGACGCTCAATTATTATAAGGTTGTTCTGTGGAACCAGTTGAAGAACCATAACACAAAGGCCGTCATCTTCTGGATCTTCAATTTCTTCAAACAAGCTGGCAGTGTAGTCAGACTCCTGCAATGCTATATCAGGAAAAACTGAGGGTGGTTCAGCAGAGTGCTAGCATCAGCAGCAAATTCTTGCAAACCTACTCTCATCTGGATAACATGGCACCATCTCCTAGAAGTTATTACAGTGCTTATCAAATGCATACTGGAAGGGGCTTGTGATACTGCACTTAATTATTCAAAGGCCTCGGGCAGAAGCTAGAGGAACCCTG
The DNA here is from genome assembly GCA_028564885.2 of Zoanthus sanctaehelenae. Classification (NCBI taxonomy): domain Eukaryota; kingdom Metazoa; phylum Cnidaria; class Anthozoa; order Zoantharia; family Zoanthidae; genus Zoanthus; species Zoanthus sanctaehelenae. Next base: position 10,480 of record JAOTRI020118160.1, on the reverse strand, counting down.
AGGCTCATCAGAGATTCAATAGACTTCATTACCTCAGAGATGGTGCCATTACCCTTGAAAAGTTTAAGAAAACCTCTGATCTTTTTTTGGTGGTACCAAAGAGCATTGCCATTATAAGTAATGTGGGACCTATTTTCCACCTCGCTTTCAAACTTTGATTTTTTTGCTAGTGTTGTGTCCTTTTCCTTGTGGGTCCCATTGCAGTAACATGCTGAGCCTTATCATCATCCATTGTGAGGAAAGCCTCAAAAACTGCTGACCTTCTATAGGCATCAGAGCCCTGCCGATGGAATAACTGGGCTGCCAACAAAATTGCAGTGTAAGTGCTTGAGTTGGCCTTGGTTTGCAGTGAAGCAAGGATTTCCTGCGGCAAACAATTATCAAGATCCTGCAGACCTTTTGATCAAGCATCATCACCTAGATTAATTATAACATGTGAAAGGCAAAAGTGGTTTTGTGGTTTGTTAATTGAGTCAGTTCTTTGGTCTTTTGAAAATTGAAAGGTTATGTCATCCAACAAAAGTCGGTTAAATTTTTTCATAACCTCAGCTGTGTCGGACATAGTACCAGAGGGGGACTTATACAAGTCCTTAAAAACAGAGCATTGATCTCCTCCTTAAACTCTTGAAAGAACCTTGGCAATCTCATTTAATGTTTGCTTGTTGACAGAGAGAAAAGTTTGACTGTCGTCTGAGGCATAAACATGAAAGCCAATATTTTTTACACCTTCAACTTGTACTAATTAGAACTGCACTGTATTTGCGCTTTTGTTTACTAGTGCCATTATTCATTAAATTATTAGCAGGAGTTTTGCGGTCCTTGTCAGATAGCATAGCTCTGCTAGCTTCACAAAGTGCCATGCACTTGGCATCATTATAATATGGTTAATTGTTCCATATGTTGATAGTCTTTCAACCTGGAAGTCCGTCAATTTTTCAATGATCAGTTCGATGATCACTTCGCGAACTTGGTAGATATATTTTCCATTCTCAAAAGTGTGTAAAAACTCCGAGTCAGCTATGTCAATTAATTCTCTGAATTCCTTTTTAGTAGTCTTCAGCTTTTTTATTTCTGCCCATTGTTTTTTTATGGTCTGCTTCGCTTCCTGTAGTGTGGTTTTGCTTTTTTCTTCAATTTTTTCTTGCCACACTTTAATGCAAAAAATTTCTTTGCAAGCTTTGCTTTAATTGAGATTATTTCTCTTATTTCCTGTTCTTTTTCACTATTTTCTAGTTGTTCCGAAAGCTCATGTGCTTTTTTTCATGTTCCTTACGATCTTTATTAAGCTCAAAAATTCTAGCTTTACTAAACTGTTCAAGCATTCTAATTTTCCTCGTGTAGTATTTTTTCACTTTTTCTTCTACTTCTTTCAATCTCTGATTTTTGATGTTGTATTTCTCCTGAAGTTGTTCCAAATGCTTTTTTAACAGATGTTGGCAATCTAGAAATAGAAGCAGTTGATGGACATGGTAGTGCCAAAGATGTTATGTCCTGTTTGATCGTTGAACATTGACCAACAAATCTCTGATATAAAACAGATGCTGTCACAAACTAGCTGACCCATATCTTTCAATTCATCTAAATTACAATATTCAAATTACTCACTTTTCCCACACGTTTTACATTGCGACTTTTGTTTGTTGTGTTCACATATTTGTGAGCCTCCACAGTATTTACATTCAGCCATCTGTTTGTTGTGCTCACATATATGAGAACCTCCGCAGTTTTTACAAAAGAATTTCTGTCTTCTATGAATAGATATTCCCTTACCACCACAGTCCCTGCATAAATATTTTACTCGATTATGTACACATAAACTGTTTCCTTTGCATTCTTTGCTTCTGGTTTGCAGCTTATTATGTGGACATTTTTTAACACCGTTACGTTGCTTTGGTTCAATACCTAATGCTTCAAATAGCTCTGGTTTTCTCATTTTGTAATATCCTTTTAACCCTTGGGTTTTGGCCATGAATTTCAATTCCTCTAATTTTGGGTTCATGATTCATATAACATAAAAAAAATTATTATTTTAGATCATTTTTAAATCATTTTTAAAAAATTATTCAAATATATCGCAATTATAATCATTACCACAATGACTATCATCACAATTACAATAATCTGTAGGAACAAATTTTAGTTCCAGTTCATGGAGATCAACATGATAGTAATTACAATATTTTATGACATTTGTAATTATTAGGTCTTTGATATTATCATATTCTTCATCGAAATTTTTACTAGATGGTGATCCATGACGCTCATAAATTTCACTCGGTGTGTGTAAATAATTACCTCTTCGGAAAGTACAGTAATCGATGACCTTAAAGTATTTTTTTCCAGTAGCAATTTTACTGACTTTTGATTTAATCTCTGAAAAAAAATCGTTAAGCTGTCCTTCTAAACCCAAGTTGCATCTAACTCGCAGTTTAAACATTAATCTTCGTTGATTAATACCTTCTAAAGAAAATAGAAATCATTTTTTAAAAAATTCATTTATTATGTCATTTTTTTGTATAGGGAATTTAGGGGAATTTTTTTTGTGTAGAGAATTCCCCGTTTTTGTCATTTTCTGTGTAGGGAATTCCCCTTTTTTGTCATTTTTTTGTGTGGGGAATTTAGGGGAATTTTTTTTGTGTAGGGAATTCCCCTTTTTTGTCATTATTTTTGTGTAGGGAATTTAGGGGAATTTTTTTTTTGATTTTTAAATGGAAATTTCCACTTTTAAAGATTTTTTAAAAATGGAAAAATACATTTTTAAGAATTATTAATTGGGAAAGAGCGATTCTGAGAAAATGTCACAGAATCGGCCTTTTATAACTACTGCTAACCAATATATACTGTTCGTATCATATCAGGAGCTTGGGCTACCTGTGATTATATTCGTGATGTTTCAAAAATCAGATACAGCCAACAATCCCATTGATCTTAAACTTAAAGAAGCTCTACATATTTATAAATATAAGCCCAATCTTATAAGCCCAATCTCAATAAACAATTACATCACTTTAATACTTTTTTAGTTTTGTAACTTCCGCGGCATTACTTATATATAATGCATATGTCATTACTGTAAATAATTTGTTCATTAGCTAGCTTACTATATATATTGGATATTCATTGTAATTCTTTCATTCAAATACATTGATGATGGCATAAGCATGCCGAAACATGTCTTTAAAAAACGTCGTTGTTTTTGTTAAAGTTATAACTTTTTTGCTAACATCAAGACGTTTCAAAAATCATATGTGAAGTACCTACCAGACGCCCTGCGCCAGAAATGCATGGTATCGAGGCTTGACGACCAAAGGACGACCAATATGGCGGCATATTGTATATTGTCTTAAAAGTTTTAAACGTGATTAACTAAGTAACCTCTTTCTTAAAGCATGGAGGCAGTGAGTTCTCTTCAGTCTTTGGCAGGATACGGTCGTGGGGACAGTGATATTGAAGATTCAGACGAAGAAATAGATGATTATACCTCGGTGAGTTCAATTCCTGTTGTTCGTCCGGTGCAGGTCAAGTCAAGCTCAAGACTTGTTTCATACGATGATGCTGTTGAAGAGGAGGAAGAGGATATTCAAAACATAAAGGTAAAGAAATATAATGAAGCAATGGAAGAGGCGGAAGTTACAGAAACAGATGAAAAGGATATAAGAATCACTGTCGATCGACTAGAAGAAAGAACAACTGCACAATCAACGATGGAAGAGATGGATGATAAAGGAAGTGAAAACACGGAGTGGAGATTGTCCAAATTCAAAGTTGAACTTCCTCCCGAACCATCTGGTCGTTGCTCGAACAAGTTACAAGATAAAATAACTCGATTGCTAGAAAAAAAACACAATGAAAACATCGATTTGAATGCAAGTGTTCAAAATCGCAAATTGTTTAGAAACCCAAGTATTTACGAAAAGTTAGTCAAACATTGCTCTATCAACGAAACAGGAACAAACTATCCAGAGAGTTTGTTTGATATTAAAAGCTGGACCGAGGAATCATTTTATGACAATTTATCAAAAGCACAGAAAGAGGCATATGAAAAGAAAGAGAAGGAAAAATTGAAGGGGAGGACACAGGTAGAATTTGTTTCAGGAACTAAGAAATCATGTGCTGGTGAGGAAGCAAAGAAACGCAAGAGCAAGTGGGATGTCAGTGCTGCTGGAGTTGCTGTGAAGTCTGCCAGTCCAACCGTTAACAAGGTGATCAAAATGGTTCCACCAACTTTGCCAGTTAATATTCCAATTGTGAAACCAAGTGATGCTGTAATCGCAGCTGCAAAGAAAACTAAATTAAATTAAATCAATTAGGCCACATAAAAATTATTGGTTAGTGTCTGTGCTCACCCACAAACAATGGCCCGCTCAGGAGATTTTTAAATTTTTTATTTGCTTTTATCGACCATAAAAACAGCAGAAAATCATGAACTTTCACGAAATTCGTATATAAAGCGTGTAAAAATTGAACTATGAATCATATTTTGAATTAGATGAAAGAAGTTTTGAGAAAAATCTATACTGTGCAAGTAAATCCAGTTTTGGAACTAAAACCAAGGCGTTAAAAATAGTATAAATTTTAAAAAAATGCCGGCTCGCCAACTTTTTGGCAAAAGCAAAGGACGCTAACCTACTATTTTTTAATGTGGCCTTATAAGGTATCGTAAACAAAAAGCAGTGCAGAAGTACATGATTAATTTCCACCATTGAAGATTACTCAATACTGTTTCTGTATCAAATAATCTAGTAAAGAATAACAGTTAAACTGAAAACAGTAGCATTTCTCTTCCATTAGTTAGAAATCATTAATTTATTTATATGTTACAGACTGGCGCTGTTGCATGGCATTGATTGAAGAAGTTTGATTATCAACTGCATGACCTACATGGAAATATTTGTTTTTTTTCTCAATAACTTAAGTTACTTGCTGATAGTTAAAAAGTTGCATTACCAAATACTGAAAATGATTTGAAAAACAAAGTTTGGAAATATCAGACTAGTACCATATTTGATAAGTTCTAAAACAGGATAAATTAAACACCAGAACTACAGTCTGAAACATTAGTTAAAAATTCTTTTTCACTGTGGTGTATAATTTCTCCATTTTTAAGATTTTCTGTAGAAACTAAGGAGAAATGATGGGCTTGTTTTGAGAAAAGCATTGGAGTTTAAAGTGAAGCAAGAGAAAATGCAAAGGGAAGGAGAGCATTGAATCGAGTGAGAGTGGGAGTTGGAGAGATTGCTGCTAGAAAGGGGTAAATCTCACTCTGGCCAGATCAAAATTTATAAGTAAGTGGCCATCTTCCCTTTCTACCCAATCCCTTCTTTGTGTAGCCTGCAAGAAGAGCCTCATTTACATTTCGACGACGGGTGAAGTTTTCGTTTTCTTCGCCCATTCAGAAAAGTGTAAATGAGACTGCTTGCAGGGTATTCCTTGTGGTAATATATCTGTGTAAACTTTGGGTTGTGTGCTTGTCTGAGCATGGGTGCAGGCTAAGAAAGTTTTAAAAAGTAATTTGGATGGTAATAGCTATAAATTTTGAAATCAAAAACACTTTGCACAAAATACCAAGAAACAATTGTTGTATTTACCTTAATTCTGTTCAGTTTTCAAGAGGTAAGAGTGGCATCAAAGTTAATGGTTCCATAGTTGCAGACATTTTATATAATAAGAATGTTCTTGTGAAAGGGTAGATCGGTAGATTGCTTACTCAAGATTAGTACTTACTGTATTTTGTCAAATACAGTAAAGTTAAATACTGTTTATGTGATGCATGGAGGTTTAAAAAAAAACTTAGTTCATGGGTTTGCCACTAATTAACTGCTTTTAGATTAATGGCATTTTTGTATCTTATAAAATTGCTTGTTTAGTTAATTGAATTGTACAAGCATTTTTTATTTTCTGAACTTCTGTCTTTTTTTTTTCTTGCCTTACTTTTTATCTATTTTTAAATAGATTTGTTAAAAACGGTTAGCAACGAGTTGCTTAGGATTATGTCTTGTTCATAGCAGCTTTTATATCAACTCTTACTGTCTTTTTTATATCTAGGTTTTTGTAAACTATCACGTTTTTTGAAGGAGAACTGGATTTTGTTTTTACTGAATAGCAAGGTAATTCTTAACAAAATGTAGTAAAAGTGATATAAAATTTCAAAGTGAATTAGATGCTTTTGTATAGCTATGTACTTCAAGCAGATCTGATCCCAAAGGTTAAAAGCTACTTATCTGAAAGTCATTATGTTGTGTGAACTTTTGCACACCATGATCATGCAGACTGAAGGAGTTGGTCTGAAGCCTCCCCCCCCTCCTAAGTAAGTGCATGCTTATCCTGAATTCATATTTGTCCAGTCTAATGGTTGTTAGTATACATGTTGTTTTAACAACAACCACTTCTTAACAACAATTAGGCTTGGATTGGCCAAAAATTAAGTCAAAAAATTTAAAAACTGGAACTTTATCGCATCTTGTAATTTACATATGCACAGCAAAAACACATTAATTAGTGCTGTTTTTTATTTGGTATAACCCAAATGATAATGTATTCATGTAATATTAATTATAAGAAGGTCTCAGATGATCAGCACTGTTCTTCAATGCTAAGTTGCCTTTTTGTTTCAATATTTCTCTACATCAGTAAGAATAAATTATGAACAAATTGAAGCTGAAACAGCCCAAAAGTTAAAAGCACTGAGCCTCAGCATCATTTACTGGTTCTTACAGTATAAAAACATGTTTTAATAATAATAATAATAATAATATAAAAGTTTATATAGCACAGCTTCTCCACAATCCAGCGGCACTTTACAATAGTGTTGATTATCAGCTAATAACTAACATATAAAATACAGATTTAAGAATCAAAATTACAAATTAAAAGTATATTTGAAAAGATGAGTTTTTAGCTTTGATTTAAAAACATCTAGGGACGTGCATGTACAGAGCTCAAGAGGAAGGGCGTTCCAAAGCCTGGGTGCAATTATGGAAAATGCCCTCAGTCCATAAGATTTAAGGTTGAAGTGAGGCTGAACTAGCAAGGACTTGTTTGAACTGTGGAGAGAACGTGTAGGATGGTATGGAATCAAAAGGTTGAACAGATATTTAGGTTGACTGATTGACTTAAAGTTAAGAGTAAAATCTTAAAGTTAATTCATTCTGTTATAGGCAACCAATGGAAGTCTTTAAGTACTGGGGTAATATGGTCATATTTGAGTGAGCAGTTAAATGTTTAGGGGCAAATAACACCGGACGTACTTCTAGAACCACAGGAGACCAAAGCTTACATTTAGAGGCGATTTACTATAGCATATATGTTACTCAATAACACTAATTTCTACCATTACATTTTTGCAAAATAAAATACTTTGAAAGTTATTCAGTGTGTTGTTGAAGCCTTCTTTTAATCTCTGGTTGAGTTTCAGCTGAATTGTTTGGGTTTTGAATGCTATCCCCAAGCACTACATCTAGCAAGAGTACTACTATCACTCCTTGGTCCTAGGCTTTCTCAGATTTTTAACGGTGTTTTGTGACCACATATTTTTGTCAAGCCTATTTTTCGTTTCGAAAGAGGGTGAGTTTTCAAAGAACAAGTCGGCTGTCTCATTCTGGGAAGCACATCTGTTGATTCACCTGGCACAATTGTATGGCCCATTTATTGGCCTGATCTTGTGCAAAAAAACGTTTGGACTGCAACGGATTTCCTTGAAGTTATTTGGCAGCGTAGAGAGTACTCTTATTATGCAGTGCTAGGGGAAGCAGTCAAAACCCAACCAAATCAGCTGAAACTCAACCAGAGATTAAAAGAAGGCTTCAACAACGCACTGATTAAGTTTCTAAGTATTTTATTTTGCAAAAATTTAAAGGTAGAAATTAGTGTTAAATAAGTAATAGTAAATTGCCTCAAAACGTAAGCTTTGGCCTCCTGTGGTGGGAGGTATGACTGATGACTACTATGCCAACATGACTTTCAAATTGTTCAAAAGTTGAAATCCCCAAAGTGTAGTATCAATTTAGCAATATTTTTCATCAAATATTTGACTAGAGTATACTTCTGGGCTAGCTGCATGTTGTAAACGAAAAAGATGACTATAATGTACATTATTGCAGGTTATCATTTGATGTCATCCTTACATTTGAATTTTATTGAAGTACTCTAGATGGTGGATTTGAAGGTGTCAGTTATATCGATCGAACAGAAAAAGTTTCAAAATTTAGCTCATTTTGAATGACAACAAAACCATTATAACTTTGTTGAGTATCGAAAGTATTCTGCTTTCTCTTTATGGAAAACTTAGGATTTCGAAAAGTGATTAAAACAATTTGGAGGGAATTTATCCTGCCCGTTTGACAGTTAACCATTACAAGTTTCCTCTCTTGTCAAATTATATAAAAATAACAGTTACTCCCAGAACCCAAAATCTGTTTGCTGGAGGACAAAAAAATAACAAACAACTTTTTAAGCTTCAAGGTATGTTTATCTCCAAATTAGTTTACAATTTGATTGATTCTTTATGATCAACAGCAAAAATAAAAATTTCGCTTAAAAAGTCTTAAAATTTTTTCCAAATATTGCTACCACGCACACTGAGTTTGGGTTGCCTGTGTAGTCTTTTGTGTGTCTAGGGATTATGTGAAAACCAAGAAAATGCGGAAATGTGTCAATAAAGATAAAATAAGTATCTATTATCAAAAATGTTTACACTGATACTTAAAACTGTAACACTTTAATAAAAATTATAGTATTTGTTACAAACTCAGTTGCATCTAAATAGCTAACATCTGTGTTTTAAAACTAAACAAATTAAAATTTAATCACAATATGCAGTACATTGTTTTCATAAACACTTTTCTAAAAAATGCTACTAAAAATGCAAAATAAATATATGAATTCTTAATAAATTATATTTAAATAAAACAAAACTACTGTCAGTAATTCCTTTTACAAATCCATTATTTCCTTTCCCAACAAAGCAACTTCTTCTTGTAATCTATAGGCAGTAAAAGATACATGACATTAATTTGTAATACTGAAATGTAAGATTGGAGAAAAACAACTACCATATTCAAATTAATCACATTCATTATAAACTTGTCACATTCTTTCAGGCAAAAAAAAGCAGATTTGAAATAAAGAACAAACTTTTAACTGTGCAAAACTGCAACATAATTAGAAAATAAAGGGTTTTAAAATGAGTAATTCACCAAAACTTAAGATAGACTGTACATAAATAAGTAACTTTTTATGGGAAGATCTAGTGCCAGGGGACTGAAACTTTATTTTAACCAAGCACAATTCATCAACAAGACAAGGCTTTCTTGGATGTGGGAAGGCAAGCACAAAAGAGGACATCCCAGAGCTACATGGAATAGAACATCAGAAAAGGATCTGGTGTTGTCATGGGCAGTTGTCAAAAAGAAGGCGCATGGTTGATGGAGCAAGATCTAAAAGATTTAGAGACCTTAATGTGGCACTACAAGGACAGATGATGGCTATTACAGAAAGAATAAATTAAACTAAAACTACTGACAGTACATTTAAATTATAACTGTAAACAGTCTACACTATTAATATTACAGTCTCTTTGGAAAAATGTGAACACCAAAAAATATTTCTGGAATTTTTATTGTTTTGCGACTAATCAGATGTGAGGTGAAACCACAAAACATAACTGCAAAATGAAGACTTTTTAGCTGCTTGCAGTTTGGTGGTTATGTTTTGTTGTTCACCTTAAATCTGGTCACAAAACAGTAAATATTCCAGAAATGTTTTCTGATGGTCATGGTTTTCCAGGAAAGACTAAAAAGCTAATTTCCATATAAATGACAAACATAATGGGGCAGGCCCCTTTTGAAAACTCGGGCTGCCATTCTTACCTTGATAAAAGTGGCTTGAAGTGGTTTTTAACCTCTTGCTTTGTAAGTTCAATAACTTCCTTCCTTGGATACTGAAAACACATTAAAAACAAAAATAACCTCAATTATATTATATTCCCAACATAAAAACTTGATAATTGGAGCTGGTAAATAAATAAAAATGTTGAGCTAATCTTTTTTTATCTGATAAAAACAATTTTAATTGTTTGTTTTATGACACTTCTTGGTGAAATGTACCAAGTATTAATTTAGTGTTTGTCTCTATAATTTTATACAGATAAGTACAATACTGTATCTTTGGCTTAGTAATTCCGTAATATTCAGGACCTGGTTCCTAAAAACTCTGATTAAGTTAATCCTGGATTAAGACAAAAATTAAGAGACCCATCTTTTAAAAGTAAAGCTTAATTGTGATGCTTACAAAATTCAGCTTGGTTTTACCAATAAAGAAACTTGTTAAATTCTAAATTCAACCCCAAATCAAGCTATAGAAGTTAGGAAACAGAAACGTGGATTAAAAATCTAATCCAGGATTAACTTAACCCTCTGACTACTGGGAGGTTTTGCCATTTTGAACAATTTTTTGTATGAAAACGATTATTTGGCTTTCTCTA
>JAOTRI020118149.1:0-12382 GCA_028564885.2 Zoanthus sanctaehelenae | reverse complement strand
TTCGCAAAAAGCCTGGTTTTTTAGCTGCCCCGCTTGGTCAAAACCACCTTAACGGTTCTAAAAAAAATAAGCACATCCAGCTTTAGAGAATAGTGATGGATGTACCAAAGGTCGTAGCGCAGCTTGTCTTGAAAGTGAGTTTGGTAGCTGCCCTCCACCTGCGCCAAGCCAGTGAGGCCCGGCTTCATTTCTAATCGCTCTGAGTAATAGGGCGTTTTCTGCATAAATTTCTCCACAAAAAAGGGACGCTCCGGACGAGGCCCAATAAAAGACATCTCTCCCCGCAACACATTTATTAGCTGAGGCAGCTCGTCTAACCGCAAGCGACGCAAGGTTTTTCCCAGCCAGGTGAGCCTCGCATCTTTAGCAGAACTCAAAATAGGTCCGGTGCCTCGTTCGGCATTAGCGTGCATAGTGCGAAACTTATACATCAAAAAAGGAAGGCCGCGCTGCCCCACTCTTTGCTGCACATAAAAACCCGCCCCCTTAGACTCAAACCGTACTAAGCCGTAAAGCAACAAAAAAAGCGGCGCCAACACCACCAAAAGAAAAAAAGCCAGCGCCAGATCCAAAGCGCGCTTCACTAAAAAATTTCTTTTAGGCCCTCTTACTTTTGCAAAGGGAATGCCCCCCAAGTTCAAATAACTAAAAGGCGCAATGGCAATTTCATACTTAGAGGGATAAAAATAAAGCGCCGTATTGCTCAGCGAAAGTTTGTCGAAAAGAGAGAGTAGCGTTGCCTTAAAGGTCATTTCATCACTGAAGACCAAAATGAGATCAATTTTTTTCTCTCGCACCACCACCCCTAAATTTTTATACGAGCCCAAAAAAGGGGACGCCATAGCAGTCGAACCCGTTTTGGGCAGCTGCGGCTGGTCTGCTAAGAAGCCCACTAACTCAACCTTAAAGGCGCTAAACTTTCTAAAACACAGCCGCAGGTTTCTTTGCTTTTCCTGCCACGCTTCCAGCCCAGCGTTTGCAGGCAAATCCTGCACCAGCAAAATACGCTTCTTTTTCAAAAACCGTAAATTCTGATAATAAACCCAGCGCGTAAAGAAAAGCAGTACCCCATTAAAAATAAAAATGGGCAAAATTACAGAGCGAGGCACCAAAAGCAAATTCAACACATAACTAAAGACCGTGAAAAGAGAAAAGCCCCCAAGCGAAACCACCGCCGCCTTAAAGAAAATGAGAAAACCTAACTCTCGAATTTTTTCTTCGTAAAATCCTATGAAGTAACAAAGGGCTAAGTGCAGCGCTAAGAAACAGAAATAGAAAAATTGAAACACCAGCGGCACCGCACTTTGATAAACGCCCTGGAAAAAAATAAAATCGAACTTAGCCCGCAGCGCGATAATAACAAAAAAGCTGCTAAGATAAAACACCGCATCTAACAACAAAAGAAACAGCGCTCGCTTCATCATCTTAGCCCTCTCAAGCTATGGTTTAAGCCTCAAGTATTCACTAGTGAGTTTCAAAAAAACCGGACGAGCAATCGGGGTTACAAACCGATTAGAAAAAGCAACCACCTCTCCCAGCCGCCTTAGAACATTAAAACATACCGCCCCCCCCTGCGCTTTTTTGTCGAGCAGCATAGCCTGATAAAGCTGAGCCGGAGCATAGCTAGCGGGTAGCTGCACTGGCAACCCCAGCTTTTTAAGCAAGGTGATGGCCCTTTTAAATTCACTCTCTTTTAAGTGGCCGAGCCGCATAGACAGATAGGCCTCTAACGCCATTCCCATCGCCACCGCTTCCCCATGTTTTAGCTGGTAGTCTGCCAGCAGCTCTAAAGCATGCCCCACCGTATGTCCAAAGTTTAAAATACGCCGGTAGCCTCCCTCAAGTTCGTCCAGCGCTACCACCGCTTTTTTAATGGTAATGCTTTCGCGCGCTAAGGTCTCTAAGGTGGGAAGCTCTCTGGCAGTTATTTTTTCAAGCGCTTTTTCTATAAACGCTAACAGGCTGCGTTTTTTAATGAAACCATATTTCACCACTTCCGCCATCCCACTGCTATACTCTCGCTCCGGCAAGGTGTTTAAGAGAGAAAGCAACACAAAAACCGCCTTGGGGTGATGATAAGCCCCAATCAAATTTTTCCCGAAGGGAGTGTTTATGCCCGTTTTTCCGCCTACACTCGAATCGGCCACCGACACTAAAGTAGTAGGAAAAGCATAAAAACTAATGCCCCGCATGTAGGTGGCGGCCACATAACCCACCAAGTCTCCCACCACGCCGCCACCAAAAGCGAGCAGACAACTGCTGCGGTCGTGCTTGGTTTCAAAAAGAAATTTTTCTATCCGCGTCTTCTCTTCAATGCTCTTAGCGCGCTCTCCATTCACCACCGAGAAAACTCGGCAATTTTTTTCCTTGGCAAACTGCTTTAGCGCTGGGGCGTAGTGCCGCCTTAGCCGCTGGTCGGTAATGAGAGTGAGGAGAGTGTTTGGATGTTTCCTGCGCAGCTGTGAAAAAGCAGCTGGCAAGGCCTCCGCCGCCGCCGCAGTGGTTAGGTGGACTGGATAAGTAGTGGAAGTAGTTTTAATGCGCAGAGAAGCCATTAAAAACTGCGCTCAAAAGCTAATTTTTTTAATTAAGTAATTTTGCTTTCCAGCAGGAACTTCCACCACCACCTGCTGGGCTTCCCGTTTGCCCAGTAGCCCACGAATGAGATGGCTGGTGACCGAAATCGCGCTTTGATGGAACTCAGTTTCCGCTGGGCCTACTATGAAATAACGACTGGCTTCTTTAGTGTCTAAATTTTCAACCTCAATCCACTTTCCAAAAGTAACCACTTCGGCCGGCAGCGCTTTGGGGTCGATCACCCGAGAGGTCTGCAGCTCAAAACTCACTTGATTGATAAGCGCCTTTAAAAAGCCCTGGCGCTCTCTAGCCGCATGGTACTCGGCATTTTCTTTCAGGTCGCCTTTAGCGCGCGCCGCCGCAATAATTTTAGGAAAAGTTTCGAATTCCTTCCGCAGCTTTTTAAGTTTTTCTTCTAAGGCTTTATACCCCGCCTGGGTGATGGGAAAAGTTTTCATAACACACCTAAGCTCCTAAAACACTAATTGCTCTTAGGACCGCGATAAGGACCGCGATAAAAAATCCAGGTGATTCCTGCTACTGCACTAAGCAATAAAGCAGGGGCCAGAAAAGCCAACAACAAAAATCCGTTCTGATTGATACGCTCTCCAATTAAGTGAAGGCATAAAAAGCCGAGCGCATAAACGAACAGAAAAAAAAGAAAACCTTTCTTTTGTCGCGCGCTAATTTCTGAGGTACTGCTTGGCTGCATTGATATAAATCCTTTAGTAATTCTTTAATTCTTTGGCAGAGCCTTTAACTAACAAGCTGAGTTTTCTGCATAACGCCCTCTTAGCCGCCGAGTAATTTTTTTATTTAATGAAGAAAGTGTCTCCGTTTAGTTAGTGCCATGGCCAGCCCTAGTTGCTTGGCCCGCTTAGTCACTTCATCGTCACGAACGCTACCGCCCGGCTGAATTACTTTCCCAATCCCGAGCGCCTGAGTGGCCTCTACTCCGTCTGGAAAAGGGAAAAAAGCATCGCTCGCTAAAACAGAACGCGCTAAAAGTTCTTCTGCTTGCAGTGGCTCTTTGAAGGGGGTCTTCATAGTGCTTAGTCTTGCGATGTTCTCTTTTAAACGCGGAGCTATTAGCTTGGTGATGCAGTCTATTCGATTAGGCTGCCCGCATCCCATGGCTAAAAGCATCAGCTCTTTAGTCGGCAGTTCAAGCCCTACCGCCACCGCATTGCTTTTAAGCACTTTTGCAGCTAAAAAACTGAAAGCGTACAGAGGAAAATCGGACGAAGGAATAGTAACATCCGTAACCGTTTTTAGGGTGAAGTTTTCTGGGAAAAGTGCTTCGTCTCTTTCCTGCACTAAGAACCCTCCCGACAAAGCCCGCAGCTCAAAACGCGGCTCGGCCGATGGCAGCTTAGAATAGTCAGCCAGCTCCACTAAACGAAGCGCGCGATGACGGGTACTGCTTTGGAAAAAAGCTAAGGCTGCTTTAGAAAAACCAGGAGCAATGAGAAGTTCAATAAATTTATCCTCAAAAAAATGTGCGGCGGCTAAATCTAACGGCTGGCTTACCGCCACCACTGAGCCAAAAGCAGAAGTAACATCCCCCTGCCAAGCGAGAAACAGAGCCGTTGCTAAGTCTTTAGCAATAGCTAAGCCACAGGGATTGCCGTGCTTTACCACCGCGGCCGCCCTTAAAGTAGGACTTAAGGTAGGGCTTAGGGCAGAGCTTAGCTTAAGCGCCTTTAGGGCAAACACAGAACGAACCGCCGCCTCTGCATCTAAGTAATTGTTGTAAGACATCTCCTTTCCCGCTAAAATTTTTGAGTGCGGCAAACTCCAACCAGTGTTTGGGGGAACGGTGTTTTTAAGGAGCTGAGCGGGTTGATGCGGATTTTCACCATAACGTAAGGGAGACTGCACCGCCGACTTTAAAGCACCTGCAAAAGAGGAGCAGCTCGCTTTTGCCAGAGCAGGAGGGACTGTTTTAGAAAAACGCCCCTGGAGCGTGTGTGCTATTGCGGCGTCGTAGCGAGCCGTGCGAAAGAACGCTTTTTGCGCTAATTGCTCTCTGGTGCGTAGGGTGGTATGACCTTCATTTTCTTGTAATTCCTTCAGCACCAGTGCATAGTCTGCCCTCTCGCTCACCACCGTAACAAACTTATAATTTTTAGCCGCCGCCCGCAACAAAGCAGGGCCGCCAATGTCTATCTGCTCTACCAAATCAGCAATAGGCACTTCCGGCTGCGCCGCGGCTTTTTCAAAGGCATAGAGATTCACCACCACTAAATCGATCGGTGAAATGCCTAAAGCCGCCGCCTCAGCCAGCTGCTTTTTCGAAGCGCGGTCGAGCAAAATGCCGCCGTGCAGCTTGGGATGAAGGGTTTTTACTCGGCCGCCAAAACTTTCTGGAAACTGCGTTAGCTGACTCACTTCCGTAAGCGCCACTCCCGCTTCACGCAGCACTTTAGCAGTGCCACCAGAAGAATAAAGCACTATGCCTCTAGCGCGTAGGGCAGTAGCAAAATCAGCTATCTCAGTCTTATCGGTAACCGAAAGGAGGGCAGTTTTGATTGGAAGCGGATTAGAAGAAACAGACATAAAACTCTAAGAAATACTATGGCAAGCCTTAGCTCTGCTGGGGCACTTGACTAAGACTTAGCTCGCCGATGCCCCACTACCGCGCGTTGGTTAGCGTTTAAAATAAACTCTAAGCATACCAAAACGTAGGGAGAAAAGACCTGGGGGTTTACTTTGCGCTGTGTTTGTAAAAGCGCCAAAGCTTTAGCGGGAGAGGAAGCATAAAAGGTATGGTAAAAATTTTTCAAACGGGTTCTTTCTTCCGGAATAAACCCAGCGCGCCGCAAGCCAACTAAATTCAAGCCGGAGAATTTTCCTGGAATTCCATCCACCAACGAAAACGGAGGCGCATCTTGAGTGAGTTTAGTAAGCCCCCCCAACATCACCTGGCGCCCTACTCGCACCTTTTGATGCACTGCTACTCCGCCAGAAATAAAAGCCCCTTCATGCACTTCCACAAAACCAGCCAACAGCACATTATTAGCAATGGTAATGTTGTGTTGTAGCCTACAGTCATGCGCCACATGCACCCCTCCCATTAGATAATTTCCATTACCAATAGTAGTAGGGCGCGCTGGAGTGGTAGAGCGATGCACCATCACTCCTTCACGCAGCACATTGTCATCTCCTATCTCAACTCCCGTGGGAGTAGCTGGATCGAAAGCCAAATCTTGCGGCGCTCCCCCCAAAAGCGTATGCTCGCCAATCACATTTCTTTTCCCCAGTCGCACCCCAGCTCGCACTACCGCACCAGCCTTAATCACACTATCGCTACCAATAAAAACATCTTGTTCCACTAAGGCAAAAGGCTGCACCACTACTCCAGCTGCGAGCTGGGCTGCTGGATGCACCGAAGCCTGGGGGTGGAGCTGGGCAGACTTATTAGCAGCGGACGAAGATAACATGACTAAGACAGGAGAGCCTCTTTGTTAAAAATTTCTCTCATTTGGCTCAGTAGTGAAATAGCTCTTGATAGTGACCTGCCTGACAAGCGCCTCTGCAGAAATGTTAATATCTCTTATCTCTTCCACTAAAAATTTACTGTAGGTATTATCGCGGTGCTTCATCAAATAGACATGGCCCTTAACCGCTGGTAGGGTTTGCTGGAGAGGGAGGTAGCTGTCGTCTGACTGGGGAAAAGTCAGCACCTTACTGATTGGCGCCGCTGAACTACCCCAGGAAATTATTCTGCTTCCCTTGACGGTAGTGGTGAAGAAAGACCCTAATTTCCCTTCTTTTAGCTGTTGAAAAAAAGCTAACTGAACTTGCGAATTACTAACCGGAATAGTACCGGTCGCCACCACCTTAAGCGTTGCCGAGACAAAATCTAAGTAAAAACCGCTGTTGTTGGTTAGGGCAATGGTCTGCTCTTTTCGCAAATGGAAAGAGATTGGGGCTGCGGCTGGAGAGTACAGCCAGCCATTATTTTGGTACACCTTGCCATAGTCAGCATTGAAACCCTGCGCCACTGCAGAAATTTTATAGGTCTTAAACAGCTGCAACCCTTTAGCAAAAGTGAACTTTAAAGGCTCCACAAAATTGCCGCTAAAGCTAGGCTTTGCAGTGGTGCCATAATAAAAAGGAATTTGAGAAGCGTTGGTGAGATCTCCCAGTGCAGTGGCATTTACGGCGGTGATGTCCTGGTTTGCTTTTGATAAAAGAATCCAATACCCAGAAAAATCACTGTTTTCTGAAGTGTTTAAATTGACGGAAAGCGTTAGAGTGACTGCACTGCCTTCAATAGAAAGTGCTTCTATTTGCGGGGTGTTGTACTCAAACACTACCGTGGTCTGGGTGGGATCAAAAGCAGAACTACAAGAAGCAACTAACAGCACTAAGCTGAAAATCATGCTAGAGGCTAAGCGCCGCCCCAGCTTTTTCTTCATCCGGCTTAAAAACATGGCTTGGTGATGCAGTTAAAGTAGGCTGAACTCACCTGTAGCGTAGCCTCATCAAAGCTTTCTATAAAAATTTTTAAGTAGCTAAGCTTACTGTCGCCATCTTGATAAGAAAGAAAAAACCCTTCCTTCTCTCTAAAAGGGTAAGTGGTAGTTGTATACCCACTGGAAGGAAAAGCATAATACTCTGCGGTTAAAAGCTGGGCAGTAATAGGAGCGGGCTGCACCGCAACTTTATCGTTCATGAGGCGCAGCTCGTTATTAGCAGCAGAGCGCACAAACTGCAGCTGCATATCACTAAAAACAGTGGTCTCTCCCCAATTCACCGTTTTCGTGCTCACTTGATAAACGGGCAGCAAAAACACCGAAGAAGCAGGGCTTTCTTTTCCATCCTGCACTGCTTTAACATAAAAATAATACTTTTTAGAGGCAATAGCTTCCGTAAGGCGCTCGCTGCGGCTGGTAATTCGAGCATCACTCAAATCAAGCGCCGTGGCTTTTTCGGTAAAGCGGTAGGAGATGCGGTTTGCCAGCTGCAAGACCACCGAAAGGGTCTGACTAGCCGCAGCGGTTTTTGAAGGCAGAGAGTCTTCAAAACTGGCGTAAATTATGCGCTTGGCAATTTGTTCTGTTTCATTGTTAAACCCAAAATACACATTAAAGCCTTCGAAGTTGGGGTGTTTTTCCGCTTGGTAATTTCCCTTAAAGGTGAGATAGATACTGCTTCCATCACTATAGCCGGAAATGGTAGGTTTATAGAGGATGGCATTTTGAGAAGCTGGATTAGGCAAGCCACAGGCAGAGAGAAAAACAAAAAGTCCAGTTGCGAAAAAGCGAAGGTAGGTTTTTATAATAAAAATCATTTTAAGGAGCTTTTAGCAACGGTAGTAAAACGATTATTTTTTTTACTAAGGTTTACTGAGGAAGGTTTGTGTAAAGCACCGCATTAAGCATTAAGATAGTGTAACAAGTGTTTTTCTAAGGTGGTCTTAGCCACCCAGTTCACTTTTCCAGCCCCCACCTTCATGACGATATTATAATTTGATTTCAAAATTTTTTCTACTAACAATAGACCCTCCAGCAACGCACGAAGCGCTTTATTAGAAGTTTGCTTTGCTTGACGCTGCAGGGCTTTTTGTTGGAATTCGTAATTTAACTGCAGCTTTTGAAAAAGGCGCGGCAGCGGATGGATGGCACTAAGCGAGTGATAAGCCAGTAGCAGCTCGGTTTGACGCAGCAAAGCAAAAAGCAGGCTAGTGAGCTCGCTACCAGCGGCGCTTTCCACTTGCTGAAAAAAAAGGCTTAGCTGGAGAAAAGTTTCTTTTTTTTTCTTATAGAAAAGCGCATCCTGCACCTTAAAAACAGAAGTTTCTTGGAGCGGCTGAAGTATAGGAATTAAAGCGGCAATTTCAATTTTCTTGTTAGGTTTCAGTGCTTGCTGGGCGGTAGGCGTGAGAGAGATAAAAAACAACGCTATTTTTTCTAACTCTTGTTCTAAGTAGTTGGGGTGCTTAGCAAAACTATGCACTAAAAACTGTAACGCCTCGGCAGAAAATTGCAGGCCTTGCTGCCGCGCAAAGGTCTGTAGCCGTTCCTGCATTCTCTCGCGCTTGACAAATTTCTCTAAGCGGTAGTCCACCTGGGGATGGGTCTGGATAAATTTTTTTAGCCCGGCACTGAGGCACTTTAAATCGCGAGTGAGCAGAAACAAAAAACAGCGCGGCGTACAGCTCTCAATGACTTGTTTTAGTTTGTCGAGCGGCTTTAAAAGCTCAAAGTCGTAGACCACCACTACTTGATGAGAAGCGCCGAAGACCGGCATGGAAATGGCAACGGTTAGCTTTGGCCAGAAATGCTCCACCGGCAGTGCAGAAGCGTGGTAACGCGTTAGTGCAGTCTCACTACTTTCACGCGGCAAGTATTTTTCTATTACAGAGTCAATCTGCTGTTCCACTAGCTGATAATCTGCTCCCTGGAAAACTGTGATGTGCTTCATCGCCGCCGCGCCCAGTGCCTAATACAATGAAAGTGGCGTTTTTCTAGTGCCATAGCGGAAGAAATGGTCTAGCTCGCTCGCCACTGCCGCATAGAGTTTTTGTTCGAGAGACTTAAAACTAACAGCGTCAAAATTCTGTGCTGGCGCTCTAAGAGAAATTTCAAAAGGAAACTGCTGTGCATAATACAAAGACCCGGCTGGCGGCACCCTCACTTTTCTCAAGGTAAAGCTGCCCTTTAGAAGTAGTTCCAAATTGTCTCGACCCGAAAGCTCCGTCGGCAGCTCTCGCCTTACATATTCATCGAGAGACAAGACTAAGTAAAGCGCTGCATCATTAAGAGAAGACTGATAAGAAAGCAAAGCCCCTCCCGTAGAGTAATGCGCCTTCAAAGCGGCCCGCAGCTCCAGATCTAAATAATGAGTGGTGGTATGGTTAAGAAAAGCGCCTAAGAAAAGGGTTTTCTCCCCTTTGGCAAGAAAACGTGGGGGCGTCTGGGTATAATAAGATTTTCCCAGGCAGCCAAAGAGCAGAAGAGCGAGTAACAGTTTAGCGAGCGTCCTTAGCATAAGCGCTTTTTTAAAGCCCAGTCTTTCCTGCGGCCTGAGCTAACAGCAAAACGTTTTTAGTCCTAAACAAAAGCAATACTCTTGCTACAGTCGGCTGTTTTTTTAATTGTATTATAATTCAAGTGACAATTGATATTTTCTGATTTTTAGCTTTGTTTGTCAAAAAAACAGTATTTTACTTGCATTTTTTTTATTTTTTTTTAATTTGCTTGCATTTTTTTTGTTTTTTGTTACAATGGTGAAAATATTCACCGAGCTGAGAAAACCTTGCTATTGCATAGTGATAATTTTTCAGCTGCTAAAAATTAAACCTAAGTTAATACCAAAATGTTCTTTATTTGGCATGCCATACTGTTTATTTCCCATAATTTGCATTATATTTTTGGGATTTCCGATAGAATTATCGTTATGCATCAAGGAAAAGTAACAGGCGAAAGAAAAATACCTAATACGAATAGTAACAAAGTTGTCCGATTAATGATTAAAGGAAAGTAGACGTATTTTGATTGTAACGGCTGGTGAATTATTAGTAGAATTTGTATCTTCTAAAAGGGGATGCGGATTAAAAGAAAAAGTAAATTTTATGGGGCCATTTCCAAGTGGGGCATCGGCTATATTTGCCAATCAGGTTGCTCGTATGGGGACGAAATCTAAAATGATTGGTGCTGTTGGTAATGACCCATTTGGTACAGTGATTACGGACCGATTACAGCAGGATGGGGTTGATGTATCGTTTGTTGAAAAACGAGATGTACTAACAACAGGAACGGCATTTGTGTCCTATTATGATAATGGGGAACGTATTTTTGTTTTTCATTTAGATGGTACTGCTGCTGCTGATATTCAATACCAAGATGGTTGTGTTCATAAGGATGATACGGTACATGTATCTGGAGCATCGTTGGGTAATGAAAAAATACGTCCTGTGGTTCTACAGCTGGTTGAAGAGGTCAGTGTACATGGTAAAGTTAGTTTTGACCCTAACATTCGTAAGGAATTGATAAACGATAATAACGCTAAATCTGCGTTGTCTTACATCCTTGATAAAACGGATATTTTTATACCTAGTGAAGATGATGTAGAATTTTTATTTCCTGATATGTCTTATGATGATGTTATGCATCGTATGTTTGATGAAGGTAAAGAAGTCGTCGCCATAAAAAGAGGGAAAAATGGTGTTGTTGGGGGTACCGCAGACCACAAATTAGATTTGGCAGGATACGATGTTGATGAGGTAGACGCAACGGGGGCGGGGGACTGTTTTTGTGGTGCCTTGTTGGGGGCAATTGATTGTGGTGTATCTATACCTGATGTATTGCACTACGCCAATGCTGCGGGGGCCTTGCATGTGACAGAAATAGGCCCGATGGAATGTAATCCCACATTACAAGAAATAAAGAATTTCATTGGTAAGCAGGAGGATATCAGTCATGATTAAGGATTTAGTTACTCGTAATCGTAATAATGAAATGATTGGATTACCCAGTTTCTGTACATCTAATGATTTTGTTATTAATGCATTATTTTCCTTTGCAAAGGAAAATAATGTACCTGTTTTGATTGAGGCAACATGTAATCAGGTTAATCAATTTGGCGGATATAGTGGTATGAAGCCTAAGGATTTTGCTGAGAAGATTACGCATAAATCCCAGCATTATGGTGTTGCTATGGAGCGTATTATCCTTGGAGGTGACCATTTAGGCCCCAATCCATGGAAAACTGAAAATGCGGATACAGCTATGGCACAGGCACAGGTTTTGGTTAAAGATTTTGTAGAGGCTGGATTTACAAAAATTCATTTGGATGCCAGTATGGCATGTGGCGATGAAGAACATTTAAGTTTTGAAAAGGTTGCAGAACGTTCTGCTCAATTATGCGAGGTGGCTGAAAAATATGCCCCTGATCCAGAGAAATTATCCTATGTCATTGGGACAGAGGTTCCTATTCCTGGTGGGGAAACGGGAGATATGTCTCATATTGCAGTAACGACTCCGCAACGGCTTAATGAGACTATTCAGACGCATCAGGATGCATTTGCTCGTAAGGGATTGAACTATGCATTAGAGCGTGCTGTGGCGGTGGTGGTGCAACCTGGTGTGGATTTTTCTAATGATGATATTATTCATTATGATAGCTCAAAAGCGGAAATGTTAACAAAAACATTGGGAAATCATAGTCAATTTGCATTTGAGGCTCATTCTAGTGATTATCAAAGTACAGAAAATCTAAAATTACTGGTTGCGGACCATTCTGCTATTTTAAAGGTTGGTCCTGAATTAACGTTCAAATTTAGGGAGGCTGTTGTTATTCTTGATGCTATGGAAAAGGCATTGGGTGTTCAATCACCTAGTAATATTATTGAAATCGTTCGTTCTGCAATGAATGATAATTCTGATAATTGGACTTTCTATTATGAAGGTACGGCAGAAAAAATTGAATTCTTTAAAATTTACAGTTTTAGCGATAGAATACGGTATTATTGGGATAATCCATCTGTTCAGCAGGCACTGCACACATTATTTGATAATTTACAAAATATAAACATCCCCATCCCCCTAATTACACAATATTGTAATGATATTAGCTATGATGGGAAATATACCCCCTATACTATTATAGAAAAGAAAATCCAACAGTCCATAAGACGGTATTATTCTGCCACAGGATGGTTGTAGTTTTTCTGTCTTTTAGCTTTGTTTGTCAAAAAAACAGTATTTTACCTGCATTTTTTTTATTTTTTTTAATTTGCTTGCATTTTTTTTGTTTTTTGTTACAATGGTGAAAATATTCACCGAGCTGAGAAAAC
>JAOTRI020118138.1:0-12384 GCA_028564885.2 Zoanthus sanctaehelenae | reverse complement strand
TATCTCTTCCAGCCCCAGTTACATTATTAAGTTCTCCCAACTTGAGCCCATACTTTTCATTGAACAAGTTTGAGAGAATTCCACTTTTAATCTTCACTAGTTTGCCTTGTTTGATCAACTCTCATTTTCTCATTACCAAGTGTCAGGTTAGCATAAAATTTGAAGCCAAGTTGTTTCTTTACTGGGAGGGAGGATTTGTTATATTATATGCTTATGAAATGCAGATTTACATTAGTTAGAATTGTTGGACATCTGGCGTCACACTTGAAAGGTGAAATGTTGAGCCTCCAAAGAGAAAAGCAGTGAGAAACAGACATAATGTCGCACACAAACTGTTCCAACTAGTTTACGTTTGTAGCGCATTCTTGAAATTTTATGTATATCTTAATAACCAAGTGCGAGGTCTGTCCGAGAAAATATTTGCCCGAGGTCTTTCACAGTACAGACCAAGCGTAGCGAGGTCTGTGTGAAAGACCGAGGGCAAACATTTTTCCGGACAGACCGAGCATACGAGGTTATTAAGGTATTTATTACATGGCGTCAGTTTTAGATTAGTAGAAGAGCGCTTTCGTTAGCTAGAAATTGATGCAACAACTTTCTTGTCCTGTATAGGAAGTTATTGGACTGATTTTCAGCTAATCAGCGGTCAGAATTTGGTGATTGGTCCTAGAAATTTGGCTTGCCGTGTAATAATGAGTTATAATACCATTATCGAAGGATGAAACATGTCAAATAACTGAAGTCTTATTCTTTTTGGTTGAGAACTTCTTCGGACAAAATTGGAGTGAAATCTTAAAGATGGAAGTCTAATGTATGCGTTTCTACTCAAAACTAAATTTTCTTCAAAACTTTTGTTTAGAAGTTAGACTTAGACTTTTGTTTTTCATATTAAAAAGAGCATTTTGGGACGTTTTGCAAGCCAATCCGATAAGTTTTCGTTGGGGCAAAATTTGTTTAAAGTTGAAACGAAGCGAAATCTTTCAAATATTGCGTCATGTTGTTTTGCCTCGTGTTTCAAAAACATTTTGATGTTTCTAAAGCTTCGCCTCTATGGTAGAGAGGTATCTGACTTTTTCAGCTAACTCATTAACCAATAAACAATGAGCGGGAACCAGAGTATGAATAATTATGCATACTCGTGTTTCAACAGCAAACCGAGAACCAGAGAACAGTTAAATTTCTTCCTGATTGACGTTTTATGTCATTTTATCTGATGCTCTTTTCAAGATCAATTTTATCAAAACATCAAAAGAAGCGAACTTGTTTTTATCATTTTCAAGCTTTATTCGATTTTTTTAACACGACTTGAATAGGATCGAAGTTTCGTATAGTTAAAAACAGTCAGGTTTTGTCTCACATACTAAATCTTTTCAGTCTGTCTAACATTCTTTTATTTAAATTTAAAAAAGTATCATTACTACTATTTTCCAAAAGAAGCTACTGTCAGATAACAAAGATGTTTTTACAGAACAAATAAATAAAGGGGTTATTTCACGCTATTAACATTTTTTTGAAAAAATTAAAATCCCAAATATTGGTCCAGATTTGTTGTATAGAACTAAATTATTTCTGTTGCTGTGGATGGGAAGGATGGAGATAGATTATAACTTGAAAAATTTAAGCTAATTTGTTTTTGATGCCATCTCAGCAAAAACGCTAAAATCTTTCATAACCTATTCAAATCAAGGCTTATCAGGATCATTTTATGCTTCTCATAATATAACTTCTTTGTTTGTTATCTGAATTTTGGTAGTTATGACTGACACAAATTGCTTTTCTTTCTTTTATTTTTCACGAGAACATTTAATTAAACATTTTTTCTAAATATATTATATACACGCATATCGAGTTAGATTTTGTATCCGCTCTTAAACACTTCATTCATGTGACTTCTTCCTTACCAAGCTGGACTGAGATTAAACAAAAGAACATCTTTTATTTTAAGTGTGTCCCGAGGGCCGATACGGTTTCAACTGTGAGAAAAGATGTGTCTGCCCATCAGGAATCAGATGCGATCCAATGTCAGGAAAATGCCTGTGTGCCCCTGGGTGGGTTGGTCAGCGGTGTGATAAAGGTTTGTACATAATACTCCCTTTAACTTAAGCCTAGCGCATACTAAAAATGAATGGCACCTGGAGTCAGCACGTTCCTATGCGATGACTTTTAGAGAATTTTACCATCTGTGACCACTAGTTTTTAAATACTACATTAGCTAAATTCCAATCCATCTCCATTTGTTTCTCCAATAGTGTGTCCCCAAGGGCGTTATGGCCAGGGTTGTTTAAAGCGATGCACATGTGTTGGTGGTGCCCGTTGTATTCCGGTGAATGGCAGGTGTATTTGCCCCCCTGGCAGGACAGGAGACCACTGTGAGAGAGGTTATCATTTTCAACTGTTTTAATAATTTAAACTTTGGGAGAATTTTTAAAACAGGTAAAAATTATCAACTGCGTCTCACGATTTGCTCTGATCTGCTCTTGAATTCTCCCAAACGTTCGAAAGGACTGATTTTTTCATGGCCATTAAGGCACGGGGAATGATATTTAGCATTTTACATGTGTTTAAACAGAAATTGTAGTGTGGATGAGAGTCTTTTCATTACTACTTCTGTACTGGGCCCAGTTGTTCAAAAGCGGATTAGCACTAACCCAGGGTAAAACGTTTAACCCACGATCTTGTTTCCAATCTTACAAGGAGAGATTTTAGCTCTAATTTTGGGACTAACAAGACTTTTCCAATAAAAATCCAAATAGTACTCATAAATAACAGTTTACGTTTTCTTAAAGAAGGAACCTCTCTTTGAATTTTTGCTTAACCCGGTGTTAAACTTTACCATCCTTTGAACAACTGGGGCCTGGTATCTATCTTATCGTAAGTTTGAGAAAAGTTAAGGAATTGACGGTCACACAAGTGTTCAAATCTGTGTAGAATTGAGTTATGAGGCCTGGACTCATAAACCCTAGTGAATGGTTCAGATATAATACATGCATATCAATTTCTATTGTCCACCTTACAGTTTGCGAAAAGGGAAGTTACGGACCATTGTGTAACAAGCACTGCGACTGCGCCTTGAACATTACATGTGACGCTGTATCAGGCACTTGCTTGTGTCCTGGTGGAAAAACCGGACTTAGATGCGACCAAGGTCTGTTTTCTCCAGTGGATATTGTATATTATGACCCCTACCATTTGTTATCAGAGGCAGCTGCTATGCTTCGAAGAATATCGTAGAATTATGAGCTCTAAATGACGCGTTTGAAAAACATTAATAGTTTTTTTTATAATAAATAGGGTCAGTGAAATTCACTATGGTCTTGCTCTGATTGATCATGACCATTAGTTTATTTTATGCATACTTCATGGAACACTGCAGATTTAGTGGCATTTTAATTGCTCTTCTTGATTATTTTCATTCCTCCCACATGTATTACGCTTTTACTATTAATTATAATTATGCATAATAATGTTTTGTGGATGTTACTAAAACCAGGAATGCGGAATGGGGAATAGTTTTAGAACAATAAATCTGTCATTGCTGCAATACAGATTTATTGTTCAAAAACCATTCCCCATTCCCCATTCCTGGTTTTAGTAATATCCAAATTATTCCTTAAATCTTCGTATGTTTCTACCTTCATTTCTAGAGGTGACAGTTAAAAAGAAGTTTGAGTTCAAATTTACGCGGTCACCGACTTATTAACTAATTACAAGTTACTAGATACCAATGGTAAGGTTAAACGCTGCAAGCTAGCTAGGTTCACTCAATCTCGGTTATCAGTTCATATACCGAATGACCATATATAGAACTAACAGTGTAAAGTATTGCCAAGCTGAAAATTTGTTGTCAGTTTTAAAGTATCGAAGAGTTTAGAAAGTATGTTAAATAACTGTGTGGACTTGGTCGTGGTGATGGTAGGGGGTGAACTCGCATAAACGTTCATGAAAAAACCTTTTTTAAAAAATGATAAAGAATTAACAGATTTAAATAATTAGGAAAGAATTTTTTTTTCAGTACCATTTTTTGTTTTCGTTTTTCATAAATGGCAAACATCAATAAATATAAAAAAACGAAAAAATGGGAAAAAGATACAATAAATGTACAGACAAGTAATAAAATAAAAAGAGTATTTCGACGTATTTATCTTTTGTTTTACGATCAAAATTGTCTTTCTGATAAATACCATTAAACAAATGTTAATTTATGTCTTTAGGGCGGGTAGTAAGATGTTGTGGCTGTAGAACTAAACAAGACTATTGATGCAAGATGACGTTTATGGCAAATTGGACAGACAGCGAGAACGACTCATTGATTTATGGTTATTGCGACACCAGTAACCTTGAAACTATTTACTGGTACTGGTTTTACAGCAATATCATCTACGGTTTGTTATCTCTTACTGGAAACTCTCTTGTAATATTTCTTGTTTGCTTTGAGCCTGCATTAAGAACGAGATTGAATCTTCTTCTTGTTAGTATGGCTGTTTCAGATATCTTTCTACCTCCTCTTGATCTCCTGGGAATCATTTTTATAGAGTTGGGTATTGGAGGTAACCTTTCTAAAACCTCAGAACAGCTTTTGTGTAAAATGCACCCATTTGTTTTGAACATTTCTGCTGCGGTGTCAGTTCAGAGCTTGGTTATCATAGCTTATCACAGGTTTTATGCTGTGATGTATCCCATGAAAGCAAAACTTAGCAAACAAAGGAAGTCTACCTATGTCACAATCTTTTTCACGTGGCCGGTTTATCGCTACCTCAGTTTTTTGTCCATATCTCTACTTTTACAAATCTGTCAATGAAGATGGCCTAATTAACTGCTATCTGACTTTAAAAGGGAACAGTCTACAAGCTTATGACATATTTATTTCTGCCTTTCTTCGATCTCTTCCATTTGTGCTAATGACTGCCTTGTATACAGTTATAATTATCAAGATAAGACGCCAAAAAGTACCTGGAAATTCATCATTTTCATTCAAAGGGAGAAGAAAACAAAATAATAAACTAACGTATATGTGTTTTACCCTAATGTTGATGTTTTTCTGTTCCTGGGGTGTCTACGAAATATTGTACATGGCGTCTTTGTATGTGAGCGGCAGTTATTATTGCAATATCCAAGTGGCATTGGACATTTTATATCCTTTTTCCTCGCTGAGTTCAGCAGTTAACCCATTAATATACTTCATTTACTGCAGTAACTTTCGCCTTGCACTGACTAAGTTCTTTAGAAAAGGTGATCAAGCGTATGGTAATGGTAGCTCAATTTCTGTACCTAAACGGCAAATAGCACTGAAGCAAATTATACTTAACAAAGAGCTTTTGCAAAGAGGTTATTCAAGTAGTACTGTGGTAAATGATGCACTTTAATCAAGCAAAAAAGCATTTGAAAAACGGAAGATTTAAGTGTAATGAGTCGCAATCTTTTACAGAAAAATGCAGTAATGCAAATTTTATCCCAATTTTTTTTGAAATTTAAGATTATGTTGTAATAGAATAAATTAACAGAGGAGTTGTAGGGAATTCAGTCCAGTCATCTCATCTTGATAGCATTGAAATGGGAGATATGGGAATCCGTTAACCAAACTTTGTATCACTGGAATCCATGAAGAAGCGGAATCTAATCTTGAAATCAAAGAGATATCAAGTCTAATCGTGATAACAAGAGAACTCAATCGTCAGATAAAAGGAGTCCTGGAATGAAATCGCAATATCAAGGAGCAAGATCCTCAAAGCGTCTGTAAAATCAAGAAAACCAGTGAGAATCATTAAAATCCGTGCTCCGAATTTGAGATCCTCCCGATGAATAAAGAAAAAAAAGAAATTTCAGTGTGCGTTCAAGAGAATCCTGAAACAGGCATTCGCGAGTTAAATGTAATCTGAAATTTGAGCCATGAACAAGACGTTCACTGGTCTACCAGAATGAACTTTGTGTTTCGAGCTGTCGGCGCAAAGAACTATGGGATACACAAAAACAGAACCCAGGGAACCCAGTATTG
Source organism: Zoanthus sanctaehelenae (assembly GCA_028564885.2). Classification (NCBI taxonomy): domain Eukaryota; kingdom Metazoa; phylum Cnidaria; class Anthozoa; order Zoantharia; family Zoanthidae; genus Zoanthus; species Zoanthus sanctaehelenae. The sequence goes on along the minus strand of JAOTRI020118138.1, from coordinate 6,392 downwards.
GATTTCCGAATTAAATGTGAGATCAAGTAGAAAAGCCGCAAATTCAACCGTAAGGTTATTGAGATCAAAACTCCGAAGTCGTACCGTAAGATGGTGAAAACCAAAAATACCATCCAGAGTATTTTAAAACCTTTCGAGAGAACAATGCAATGTTGAATTTATAATCGTGAGATAAACAATTCTCAAATCCAATCATGAGATCAAGGGAGGGCTTCAAACATAACACTACCTCATACAGACTCTATAGCATTATACCTGACAGTTGCCGATTCACTTTTTCCTTCAACATGTACCCTCACATAAGTGTATTTTCCTGATCCCACACAGTCGCCTTGTGGACAGTAAAAACGGGCTGTTTGGCTGTGAATAAAGAAAACAATTCAATATGATTTTCGTTAATGCCCTTGGATTTCAATTTTTAATGGTACAATTTTGGGGTCCAGTGGAATACAGCGATAACGGCGTTTTGTCTTCATAAATGACATAATTGTAAACTATATTTGATGCAAACAACTTTAGGAATGCATGCTTGCATTTAGCGTAGCATGTATATACAATAGCCGCAAAATATTTAGTCAACAGCAAAATGAATAATTACATAATGATTTAAATTGGTTGAGCTTGCAAAGTGAGACTATTAAGAAAAGATTAGCATTTGTGGTTGTAAATTGATCAAGGAACAACCAAAAAAATTAAAAAATGAGCCTCTTATTGGTCATATGAAAAGCGCGCGTGTATTTAAATTCAATGAAAGATTAAAAAAGCACGATTATTCTTTATTCATTGTCTACCATTCAGTTTTAGTTTACCGCATTTTAACCCTTTCAGTTCCAGTCGGTTATCAACACCCAATTTCTCCTAACATAAAACATACAACATAAAACATTTGGCAATAAGAAACTGAGAGTTGATCAATTAAAGCAAACTACAGAAGATTAACAGTAAAATTCTCTCAAACTTGTTCAATAGAAAGTATAGGAACAAGTTGGAGAATTTAACAATAAAACTGGGATTGAAAGGGTTAAAGCCATGCATGTCAAAAAATTAGATAACTTGAAATCAAGAGAACGATATTGGCCAATCGCGGTTGCGGATTTTGAACAACGAACGAATGATGTATGTTATTAAAATAAGAAATACTTGTAATGTTTTCCAGCTTTATTTGTGAACGTAGTAGTTTACAAGAAACTCAGGACTTACGTGTACTGTGTTCTTGTACTCAAGGCGCAGACTATGCCGGTCAGTTGTAAAATTCGCGGACGAGTGTAATGTGGGATGAATGACGCGTTTTCTGACATCTGATACCTAGAAAGAAATATAGAAAACGTGTTTTGCTTGTTAAAAAGATTTAAAAAATATTGAATTGGGTCGTAAAAATGAACTCTATCAATATGTTAAAAAAACTTTAAAGTCATCTTGTTATTACTGGCGTTACCCGTTCAATGTTACTAACATTTTGTCTTTTTCTTTACAAAATTTTAAAGCTTTTTAATGGTTAGGTAATTAAACCACGTTAAAAACCTTAATATGCAGCTGTTGGTTTACAACAACACTAATAAATTTTTTGGGATAACAAAAATCAGTTTCATCGCGTTTAGCAGAAGTTTTTGAAAAATTTACCAATTACTGTATACCAAGATTTTTACCAATTCTTTCCGAAAGTGCTCCGAAAAAAAGTTTATACTCGCGCTTGTTACTATAAAAGTAAGGATTTTGGTAAGAGTTAGTTTGCATAAAAAGAACAATAGTACATCGCAATACGGAAATGTTCCCAAGTTCGTCTCAACTTGTTTCTGCACCAGCGTCTCAGACCCTGTCCACACTGTGCCAGATAAATTCCATCCGCAACTTTATTTATTCGGATAAGCCTTCCGTCCACACTGATCTGGTCGAATCCGGAACAATTTTTCACCGAAAACGGAACTTTTTAAAAGCGGTTTCCAGAGTGGAAGAATTTGAAAACGCCGGCTTGCCGTATCAGTGTCGACGGAGAGCAATTTGTATCCGTAACTTTCAGTTCGTCATGTGACTTCTCTACTCAAGTCCTTCTCGGACTCAAATCCCGGACATGGCGGACGAAACGTTCATAGCCATATTGTTGCCTCTTATCTTGTCTTTAATCACTTGTCTCAACCTAAACATCGCTATTTGTAATATGATTTTAAGCCATCGACGCACAAGAAGTAATTTACGCCCATCTTTGATATGCAAAATGTTCCAGAGTTGAAAAGTATTCATTCTTGTCTGTGTTTTTCTTTTTACGGCCTGGTGTTGACATATTTGAGCTCAATTTAACTTATATTCCTTCATATAAACAATACGTTCAAATACTTTGAGAAATTGACGGGAAGACTAGTGCTTAATTTACGATTCAATGCGCATGCTCAAAAGTGCACTGAAGCGATTTTGTCGCCTTTGATCGGTCCGTGTGGACGCGAAACATTTTATCCGTTTTCACGTGTGGACGGAGAACTTTTGCTCCGGATTCAGTGTCAAAATTGCGGATACAAATTTATCCGGCACAGTGTGGACAGGGCCTCAAATTAAACAGCTCACGCAACGTTTTTTGTTTTGATCATTGTTTGTGGACAGCCATCTTGAAATGTGATATAGTTTTGTTACAGTGCCAAACCCCTACTCGTTTATATTCATTGCTTTTTTTTTTTATCAAGAGTAGAGACTGACACTACGACGCAAACAAGTCATATTTCAAAACGGCGGCCCAAAGAAATTCAATGAACCAAACAAATCACATGGAGATTTGAACTGTTGAAGTACATACAAGTTGAGGAAAACTTTGTAAAACTTATTTCCCTTTTAAGGAGCGTTATTTTCTAATCATGCTTATAACATAAAGGCATTCATAAATAGATTGTGTTCTGCAACGTTTTTAGCAACCTAAAGCAACTTTTTCCTTCCTTGGCGAGTTTTGAGCAAAAAATCCGAAGAAAAATGATCCAAACTATCAAAAAGCCCCCAAACTCCTACTTCCGAGTGGTATGATTTATACAGTAACCATTATGATGCGTAGTAAACATTGCAAGGTTTGCTTTTAGAGACTTTATTAGTAGAGAATACTTGAGAAGAGAAGAGCTTTATTGTACCCACATATTAAATATCTAAATTTGTACAGTGTTTTTAAATTACAGATTTACGGGTACCAACTTACCTGCTATTAGTTAAGTTGAGCTTAAAGAAATTACAACATATTATTTTGAATTGCACAATTATATAACAATAGCTTCTTTACCTCATTTTCTTAGCAAAAATATAAAATGAAATATTTTTGAAAAAGCAATAAACAAACAAACTTGTATCGAGTATTTATCTAGAACAAAACGACTCTTGAAAGCAAGCAACAATTAAAAATTTAGGTGGCAAGTTTTGAACAACTTTTGGGTGTATTGACAATCAAGGAACTTTTCCTGAATTTACAAGCACAATCTATTTATGCCCACATAGAGGGAAAATGTACTCGTTACTTATTGGCTCACGAGGGAGGGCTTTTTTCTTTAATTAAGGGCAAAATTACATGGCGCTGATTGCTCACTGGTTTGCGAAACTATGTTGTTTTTAATTTGCAATAATGCCGGCTTCGTATATTGCCGAAGTTGAAAAAAACGGAAATAAGCTTTTTTTTTTGAAGTACATGAGAATTATTGTCTTTTTAATGGCTAAACTTTTTTGCCTGAAAGCCGTTGAATGAATATCAAAACTTCATTTCCACACAATGCTACTTTGCTTAATCTCGTTGCTTTAGAAAAAAGCACTCCAAGAACTTTGCCTTTGTTGTCATAAAATTTAATCGTCCGGTTCCTTGTAAAACTGATTAAACCAAAAGTCTCTTTAAACCACAGTCACCACACTATAAGTGTACATGTGCGATCATAGCATAACGTAGTTTAAAGATTAATTTCACTTCTGTTTTCAACTTTTTATTCCAGATTACCCTTATCACTCACCGACCGAGTGATTGTAGTAAAAACTTAAAACACTCGTGAATACTTCGCTTCTAGCGTTCTGATTGGTTCACTCAATCTTTGCATATCAGCTCCTATACCGAAGTGACCATATATGAAAACTAACAAAAAAATCTCGGTTCATATATTAATTCATTAAAAGTTTGTGGGATTTTCAAGTATCGAAGGATTCGGGAAGATCATAAAAGTTAATAAAACAATAATTGAACTCGCGCTTGTTGGATATGAGATGATTACAGCCAACTCGGTGCTACGCTCCTCGTTAGCTGTTTATCATCTCATATCCAACGCGCGCTATTGGAATAATAAACAAAATTGAACATTAGCTCAAAAATTTCATTTCCTTGTAAGTTGAATTACAAGCTCTTTCAAAACTTTTGTTCCGACGGTTGTGTATTTTTTCTTTTTATTAAGCTATACGTAAAGTTTCTTTTGAAAAAAAGCAGAATGTCGATAACTAGCAGTTGATTGTATATAAAGCCGTACTTATTTCAGAGAATTTGAACGAGTTGTTGCATCTATACGAGCTGTAAATGTAAACCATCAAGGCGTAGTAAATGTAATGGGCCATTTCCGAGTTCACTTGTCACGCCTCTGTATAAAAACAAGTCTAAGTGCGAAACCTTTTATATGAAAATGAGTTCTGTATTGTTTCATTTTCATGCAAAGCAAAATCATTTTCATTAAGAATGGCTTCGCACTTAGCTCTGCATTGAAACAGAGGGCACATGGGAACTAGGAAATGTCCTATTCTTGTAATCTTGTAATTAAATCCCCGCCTCAGTTTATTAAAAACTATGAGGGAAATAATTATACTCACTCTGGTAAAGATGGCAGAGAAGAAAATCGCACAGTTACAACAACTTGAGAAGGTGACACTAACTGAGGTATCCAGGATAAGGTTTTAATTGCAATGTAGGTGACCTTTGGGAAATAGACAAATAGTTGCCTTGATAACGATTGTGAATGATACCATGTTAACTAAGAGATTATGAAAGATGCATATAGACTAGAAAACAGAGGCTCTTTTTTGCTAATAGATTGAAGTTTGAGAGTTGGTAAAGAAAATGGAAATGTGATCCTGGTTGTTTTTGCCGGTCAAAGATTAAAACTGTGGACACATGATGCAACTTTTCATGCAATATTGTGCACAACAAATATTTTAGAGGTGGACACACGGTGCCACAAAATCACGCAACATTTCTTGTGATTGCGCGGCGTGCTCTTCCATGCAACATTACAATAATCAAAACGGCGTCCAATAAGAAATCCTTATAAAAAAGAAAAATTGCTTGGCGCAATGTTGCCTGAGCAGAGCGCAATTCCACATCGGTGGACACATGGTGAAACAACCCTGTTGCGCGCAATGTTGCATGAAATGCTGCATCATGCGTCAGCGCCTTAAGATTTGCATGCTTGAGTTTAATCATCTTGTAATGTGAAACTGCTAATAGCTCATTAAACCAGACTCGTTTATCTAATTGTACATGCTTTGTCGATTACTAGGATATCCGGATAGTAATTATAGAGCTAATACATGCAAAAAATCCCTACTCATCTCCCGTTGGGACGTGTTTACTAGAGTTATATGGGTTAGTAATTCGTATATATATAGAAAAAGAGGACGCAATATCAAACAAGGTTTGTGATTGGCCGGCGCAATGATTAGGGTTGGAGTAAGCTTTATCTTTCTTTTGATTGGTTCAAAAGTCAAAAAAGTTTGTCCTTTTCACGAAGTAAAAGCCATTATATGCTTATGTGTATTAAATACATAAGTTGAAATTTGTTTATTTTGGTATTAATACACATTTTTCTATCTCTAGCTCTCTACAAATATGACATAAACATATAGTTAATCTAACATCTAGGGACTCAAAAATAAAGGAATTACAAGAGAAGACAGGAGAAAAAGAAGGAGACCTTAAGACAAAGTGCAGAAAGAGCGTTTGGATTTCAACCATTAGGTACAAAAATTCAAATTTGGCCATAAAGAGAAAAAGAACAATTTGCAAAAGAATGCAACATTTAGCACTAATTGATTTATCTCGATGACTGCTTACTAAATCTATTTTTTAACACTTAAACTGTGTTGTTGTTGTAATATGTTTCACAAAAGCTTACCTCTTGAAAAATCTCAATAACTTGTCGTGGCTGGCTCAGAGCAATGTTTCCCAAAATCGCTGCAAAATTTTGATAAAATCCGGATCTCCAAACGACCATGTAATATATACTACTGAATTGTTGTATGATTATCCATAAAATACCTTTTTATGAACGCAAAGTTCCCGTGTACGAAGAGCTCGCAAGGCGGGTCGGTATGCATAGGAACAAGAAAAGAAAAATAACTAGCGGTAAGCTAGTTTGGGCTGCGTCGGTGTTTCTAAAGAAACAATTTGGTAATAAAAATGTAAA
>JAOTRI020118127.1:0-12385 GCA_028564885.2 Zoanthus sanctaehelenae | reverse complement strand
TGCCACATTTTAATTTTTCTTTGCAAATATAATGTACAAGTCCAAGGTGAAATAAACTATTGTTGTTGTTGTTGTTGATCAAAGATGACAAATATATAAAAGTACTAGTGATACCTGTTTTGCTATAATATTTGTATATGTAATCGAGTTCAATATGGAAATAATTTTCACAAGTTGAAAAACATCAAAATTGCGTGAGTAAAAGTTCGATTACTTGTTAATCATATACATGAAAATATTATAAGAAAGTGCCGGAGAAAAATAAAAACGTGAGAGTGACAACGCGACAGTACGGAAAACCGTTGTTGACGATGAAAATCGCTCGAACTTCGTAAATTTTAAAATTTGTGAATTGTAAGAATCAAGTTCCAAGTGTTATCACAGGCGTTCATTTCAAAAAACATTTTCCCTTGCGGAGCTCGCCGGCTGTAGACTTGTTGGAAAACACGAAGTTTTTACGTCAATCTTCATTATTTTAAACAAAGCATTTCATCTATACGGCTTTTAACTCTTGCAGGTATTTTCATTTTAAGCGCTAATTTTTAATTTAGATATCGTTTTATTTGAATCGCTAAATCTACTGAAAACGCTATTTTTTGTTTTCAAGATCATTCCTTTTCTTTTTTTCTTCTTTTTTCTTCCTCGTTGTCATAGAAACTTCTGCATTGCGGATACGTTGGAGTTTGCGGTCTGTGAACTCATTGTACTAACGTTTACTGTTTGAAATTGCGGTCTGTGAACTCATAGTACTACTATTTGCTGTAAATACGTTTGAAATTGCGGTCTTTGAATTCTTAGTACTAATATTTACTATTTGAATTTGCAGTCTGTGAACTCATAGTACTGTTATTTGCTGTAAATACGTTTGAAATTGCGGTCTTTGAATTCTTAGTTCTAATATTTACTATTTGAATTTGCGGTCTGTGAACTCTTACTACTAGTATTTTCTGTTTCAATTTGGGGTCTGTTAACTCTTACTACTAACGTTTACTGTTTGAAATTGTGGTCTGTGAACTCGTAGCACTAATATTTACTGTTTCAATTTGCGGGCTATGATCTTGCAGTACTAAAAATCACTGTTTGAATTCGAGTTTCCTGATATTGTTCGCAGGTCTCTTAAAAAACGATTTAACGATGGAAAATGGCACTTTGTTTGTTTCTTGTGGAGATCAATGGACGGCAAAACAATGTTGCTTCATGACAGTAATGCACCGTACGGCAGTTTTGAGAAAGGACTATTGATACCGGGTACGTATTTCATAGTACTTCTCCTCTGTCCTTTTTAGCATCAGTTTTGAATATATCAGGAAATGAATATCTGAACAGGCGTTTGTAGAATGATGTTAAATGTATCACAACTGTTACGGTTCATTAGCAAAATACCCAAATTGTGTGTAAGTCTACTTGCAATTGGTTTCCGCTCCATTAAATCATTTGCCAACTGAAGAATAATTTGGGTTGAACCCTCTATTAGCGAGCACAGCTGAACAAAGGCATTAAAGTAACCGAAACCAACAGGCAAAACCGTAAAAACAGCAATATTGCACACAGTAATGAAAAAAAAAGAAAGCAAATGAAACATTGTACATATGAGTATCAAAATTAACAACATAAAATAAACAGATCATTTGTTTAACATCAGTTGGGAAAAGAAGTGGTGCGGCCCATCAATCCTACCCAACGGCTAATGTATAATCGCTCGAATGCTGAGATCTTGCTGTGATCTAGTTTCGCAGTAAGATTGATATTGACAAATCTCAGCCCCCGTGCGCATGCGGACTCGTTCTAGGGTCGTAGAGGTGGGAGGTGAGACTGCTGACCACTAAACCAACCTGACTTCCCGCTCCCATTCTCTTTAACCAGCGGGTAGTTTATTCAATAAAGGCTTAAATCTGCAGCCTGAGAAAAAAAAATGAGAGGGACTGAAACAGAGTAGTGCCCATTCTTCCTTTGATTTTTTTTCATTGCAAACCAGTCAATTATTTATTTGGAAAGTGTGTTTTGGGCTAAGCTTACCTTAGCCAATAAATGCTGTTAAAGTGAGTTCACTTCTGATTATTTGATATTATGAAATAAAGCTGATATAACGTGCTTTATGATTGGCTGTTGTTAGAAGCACTTCTTTCGTGAACTTAAAATTCGTGCGTGGTTCTATAACTGAACAGAGTGGGTTCGTTTTTTATTTCTATGTTAAAGTTCGACTTTATGCATGTAAGAAAATGAAAATTTATTGAGTTATAACTCTCCAACCATGGTGTATTGCCGCAGATTAATAACTAACTATAATTTTCTTCTGTTTCTCATTGTATGTGCTAATAACGTTACCTTAATTCCTGTTGTCAAGGCAATGGAGTTCTCGTTATTGGAATGACGAAAGAACAAAGTAAGCTATACAGAGATGGGGACGAGTTCATCGGCGCTATAAGTCACGTGAATTTCTGGGACAAGTTCATTAGCTTGGATTATTTGAAATGGCTTCGATTTGGTTGTGGAGGAAGCGAGCACAAAGCTCTCTTTCCCTGGGCGCTTATATTAAATCACACTGTTGGGTATCCGGATATCAGAAGGCCTTCAACTTGTAAAGATGTTGATGGTAGGAGTTTTGCTACTGATATTTTCTTTGACATTTTGTTTTCATTGTCAAATTTTCTATGCTTTTATAGTTTGTAATTGGGATCACAAAAGCAACGATACTGAATTTCAGTAGCAACATAAATATAGCGTTGTTTGCTGGCAGAGAGCTAATTTTAGTTCACATAGTCTCTCGACAATAAACAAACCAAGATGGCAGACGCCGAGGTTTTTCTTACGCAATAGCGAGGGAAACTTAGAAGTTCCATATAACTGGCTGATTGGTTTAGTCTTTTTTTATGTTCATGTTAGTAGTGTTCTCAATGGCGACATAAGTGGCATAACTATGAGAATAAGTACCAGAAGAACAAAAGAGTTTGATAATGTTGTGCTCGTGCTTACGGTCGCTGCTGTTCTCATTACGACATAACACTCGCTATGCATGTGTTTGAGTATATGCTTATGTCGCCGTGAGAACCAGGCTTTAAAGGTACCATTTGATTTAAATAAATTTTGTGTGATTATTACCGTTTATATTACAGGTTCCATTAAATAATAAGTGCTTAATTACCTAGCGCGAGGTGTATGGAAAATATCGGGACTGGTATTAATACGTGTGTTTCCAACCTTGTGGGCCGAATATGAATTTTGACAGACAACGTATCAACCAATCAGAATGCAAAAAATTTACAAGATCATAACAACAACATATATGATAAAATTGAACAAGAAAGACAATAACATCCATGCTAAATAGTTTTACCAAAAAGACTGTCAAATAATTAAGAGTGGGTAGTCGAGTAGGTGGAAATTCTGCACCGTAGTGAAAAGGATTTATTGTACTGATGTTTCTGGCCGAATTCCTTTGTAGGAGTGGTAGTTCGAATCGGAATCAAAAGTCAAATTTTTTGTACAATACATTAGCATTTTACCATTTAGGCTTAACAGGTGTCAGACAAGTCATGCTTTAAGTAACCTTATTAATTAACTGATTGAAAATGGTCGTTGGGTCCAGTACGTTAGTAATTTGTAACTAAAATTGTTTTATTTTATCTTAATTTTTAATATATTTCTATATTTGTAATGAAATGTTATGTGAATATTCTAATCTTATCTTCTTTTAAGTTAACGAAAAACGAGTCCGATTTCTCTTTAACGATATTTCCTATAGGGTCAAAACTTGTTACCTACAAAAACACAACCATGGCAGGGCGATCTATTGCTGTTATCAAAAGTCCTAGCCTAAGAAGATCGCAACAAAGTTTTGCAGTTTGCCTAATATTTCAGTATTTGTGCTTCGGCCCTGGTATGAAGACACTTCGCATTGAGCATAACATGACTGGTGCAGATAGCCAGGAAAGACGTCCTTTACAGAAGATATGGGAAGTGAGAAGAACTAACAACTTTGACGGCACTTGGAATTTTGGACAAGTCGCATTAACAGCCACGAGGCAGTACAAGGTAAAAGGATTTGTTTAATTACAACAGTTTTACACAAGGAACCGAATGAATTTTCGTCGAGCAAAAGTAATTAGAATAGGAATATGTAATTTACGGAGATTTACAGCTCCTTCGGACGTTCATCGTCTACATTTGAAAAGTAAGGAAATCAAAGGAATTGCGCGTTTAATTTTGCAGAATAAACGATTCCAACTTGGTTCCGAATTTGGAGCTGGCGTACTAAACTGTCGAAAATAGGATTGAATAGACCATTTCCCCATTGCAGATGCCGCTAACTTCAATGACAACGGACTCAGGTTTTGCAGTCTTAGTCTCAATATGAAGTTAAATATTCCTAAATATCAACGCAGTTTTACACTACATGCAACTATGTGTATTGTTGGATGTGTGATTTCTCGCTCTCTTTTGCAAGTATTTTTGAATATTTAAAAACAAAACAAGGCTAACGACATTTCTTACATTCTGCTTAATTAGCAAACAATTCTAGTTTGCTATCGAAGAAAGAGAGGCTATTAAAGTTTGACGCTATCCAAGCAGTTTTCTAAAAAGATATGGCGGTTTCAAAATACAAAAAATAATTGTGTAGCAGAACCGTAAACGAACCGTACATTTTCGGTAAAACTTTCATTATATCACTCTCACATTTTCATTAAATGTTTGTTTTACAAAACACTTTCATTGTAAAGTGTTTTAGGTTTTGTAACCTTTTAGAAACTGCCGCACATTTTCTAATGAAGGGGAAAATCTAACAATATTTTGCCAATAGCATCTCTCATGTAGCTAAATCCTTATACGGGCCTAAAGGCCCTTGGGGCCGGCGCTTATCTCCAGTTTCCATTGTGTTAAACGGATGAGAGTCTTTGACTTCCCAGGACGAGACACTAATCAATCGCAGGTTAGCTCCCAGCAGACGCTGGTTCAAATTTACTTACCCTGAAAGGATGGAAAGATGGCGGAAGGATGGAAGGTTGGCTTAGGCGGAAAAGGTTACACAAATATCCGAATCTCGGCAAAGTGCCGGGATCGAACTAAAGACATTGTGGTTGGAATACAGAGATTTTACCAACTGCGCCAACCACGTCCGCCCGTACCTCTCATGTTGTCATTAATCATTTTCTTTTGGCAGCTTGCGATCACAGGTGAACTTGGTTTACAACCAGGAATCATTGCATTACGAGCAGTTCGTACAGTTGAAGGCTTCTGTGGCCCTTTACCAAAAAAGGGCAGATTCAGTAAGTGCGCGATGGTTGCATGATCATCTATAGAATCTAGCATTAAAAATCAAATAAGTAAATAGAATAAATGGGACAGATATTGCTCACATTCTCTCCTGTTTTTCAGTTGGTTAATCGTTGTAAGAAATATGCTTTCCACTTGTTATATTGGTGAGACCAAAAGGGTTGAATTCGAAAGAGCTGTCAAAGAATGATTATATTCAGGCTAAGTACTGTTTCTAGTACCAACACCTCTGTCATCTTCAGAGTAGATTTAATGGGCAATGCCTTTTATTAGCTTCGTTTTAGTGCCCAGTTCAGTTGCTTCCAGGTAGTTACTAGCACGCATAATGTGCTATCTGTACTTTTACTGCATCCCACAATGCACTTTTACTATTACAACTAAAATCTATAAAATAATTTGGATTACACGGCCGTTTTCAAGTGTGCGCTGTTACCCCTTTACTCCCGGTTTTAATGCTAAATTCTTGAGCCTACATTTTTCCTCGAACAAATTTGAAAGAATTTTATTATTAATCTCTAAAAGTTTGTTTGTGTAATCATTTTCTCATTACCAACTTTTATATTTTTTTTTGTAAAGAGAAGTTGAATATTGATAAGTGACTGGGAGTGATAGGTTTAATAACGAATGTGACTTGAGCAATGTGAGTGGCTATAGCTAAGCTGTGAGAATTTTTAGTTTCATAAAACTAGTTGTAAATGTGGATTATGTAAGTTCGTTCATTTGTATATTGCGGAGAGCTCGACTTGATTTTGCATTGTGGTGTCGTACATGTAGAGCTTTAAAAATATGGGAAATCCGTGTGTTGTAGCTCTACATGTAAGTAAGAAAATGTACGACACCACAATGCAAAATCGGGAAGGCGAGTGACTTTTTTGACGTCAGAGCCTAATTAGAACCTAGTCTCCGATTTGCTCGTCCAAAACTAGGAATTTGCAACTTTGAGCGCTCATAAAGAAATAAATCAAAGTCAGATTTCAAAAATGTTTTCAGAAATTGAACCTAGAAGTAACGAACTCTTGAACTAGCGAAAAATTTCCTCCATATGCATTTTAAGGTCCCAATCGAAAGCACTGGAAGTAAAGAAAGAAATATTAGTTAACTCTACTGAGAATGCACGAAAGGATACACAGCCGAAACTTAAAAAGTTTATTTTTTACACGATGTGCTCATCCAATCGGTCAAGTTGATTCATATTTTTCTTTGTCCGAATGGAAAAGCTACCCAGTAAACTTGCTTAGTAAATTTTCCTAGCTGATCGTCAGGATTCCGTTTACCAAATAGATGCCCTTCATGACACAACGTAATGCGGGAGTCTCGGGTTCGATTCCCGGCCGGACCAACACTCGGGGTCTTAAAATAATTGAAGAGAAAGTGCTGCGTTTGCTATAACACCTGCGTTTGGTTTAACTTTCACGTCTTCTCGGTTAAGGGCGTTTTAAAAACCGTAGGCCCTCGGGATTATAACTGTTTATGTGTTTGTGTCTGTCATGTGAAAGGTCTCCGTCCACCTGGGATAAGAACGTTAAACCGTAGGCCCTTGGGATTATAACTGTTTATGTGTTTGTGTCTGTCATGTGAAAGGTCTCCGTCCACCTCGGATAAGAACGTTAAACCGTAGGCCCTCGGGGATTATATCTGTGTTTATGTGTTTGTGTGTGTCATGTGAAAGGTCTTGGTCCGCCTTAGAGTGGTAAAGATGTTTTAATTAGTTGGCCTTTAGCTAGAAAGATTTGACACTTAAATGAAATATTATTATTGTTGTTGATATTATTATTATTTTTTTTTGTTATTATTATTATTATTATTATAAATGCTGTCTGCGTTTGTTTCAGACGGAACTGTACAACCAACAGAAGAAGCAGAATGACGTGCTGTTGGAGGAATCTCGGCACACAGCTCAACAGAAAACTGAAGTGATGTTCCAGCTAGAAGCAGTTGACCAGACTAGAAAGATTCATGAAGTGAGCAGTGACAATCTTCGTGAGGAACTCAAAAAGGCAGAGGTAACAAATAACACAATTTATCTCCCAGCAAAAAAAAATGTATTCATATTGATTAGAAATATAAAGTATCTTTATCTACTGGGCTACCTGTGGTAAGCTCATATATAAATTCGGTTGGTTTTCTTTTTTCTCAACCAGACAAAACGTGAATCCCACATTCCTTGCAGTGCTAGTTATGTTGCGAGGAGAAAAGAGACCTGGAACAAAAGGTAGCCCAGTGGACGTTTCTATGTAGAGCTTCTTGTTTTTATTTTTAAAATTATTCGATTGGAGGACGATTTTTCCAGATCCTCCCAAAGTAATTTATTATCGGCTCACATCTTTAGCGCAAGCAACACGTTACTACGTGGTCTTTTGAGTTATGATAGGCTCCATGTACTGTTCGGTTTTAACACTTTTCTTATCTTGTTTTTTATCAAAGGTTAATGCAATATTTTCTACATTTGCACAGTTTTCTCTTATTCGTTTTTTAAACAAAGTTCAATCTGGTAAGGTGCTAGTGAGTCGTGCAGGAGGCTCGGCTTCGATTCCAGGCCGGACCAACACTCAGGGTCTTGAAATAATTGAGAAGAAATGGGTCCCCTTAGCTCTAGCATCTTCATTTGGTTAGATCTTCGCGTCATCTCGGATGAGGACGCTTCCTATGGCTCTAAAAAGCTTCTCAAGTTCTTTACAATATTGAACTGCAATCTCGTCGAATTTCTTAGACCGCAAAAAAAAAGTAATGAAAAAAGAATCTAAATATAAGATCAAGTCCACGTTATGAGCTGACGGGAGGTATCAACTGTGAGTGATGTACATTGGTGCCGTTACAAACCTTAGTGTGATAGTATCAAGACTTTTTAAAAATATTTTACACTTCATATTAAACGAATCATTTTGGTGTTCTAAACAGGTTGCCTTGGCTGAAACAAAGACTTCTTTAGAAGCCACAAAGTCTGCACTTGGTAAAGAAATCGAAATTCTGAAAGAAAAACTTCAAAAGAAATCAGACAAACTTGTAAGTGCTGTGTGTTATATACTTTCAGAAAAGTAAGATTTTCAGTTTTTAAACACAGATGTTTTACTAAACCGTCTACAGTTCAAATTCTGGTGTGGTGTTTCTTGTTTCTTACTGTACTAATACATAATTGCCTTTGATTCCTTCTTTGTTGCAGTTTTAATCAAAATAATTTTGGTTTAGAAAATGCTGTTCTTTTTTTACCTTTTATTTTTGCCTGTATAGTTAAAAACCAATAATTTGTTGAATAAGTTTTAACTCTAATTTCAAGAAATTTATCCCTTAAAGTTATAACGGTTAGAAAACTTATCTGAATGTGGAATCTTCTTCTGCTGATTGTTAAGATGTTGAATGCCTTTTTCTTACCTCGCTAATCCCCCAGTTGTGTTTTTTTAGCGTAACTTGAAATTGCTATATACTTTACAATTATTTCATGCTGTATTTTGCATGTATTTCAACTTCAAATTGTGAATAATTGATGATAATTAATAATTTATTAGTTACGTGCTGAGGAACAGCTCAGCAAAACGAAGGAAGATTTTGACTCTCACGTTGCGTCGGGCAAGAACGAGCATCTAAACCTCAGCACAAAGCTGGAAAGTGAGACGATGACAAGAAACCGCATGGAATCTGAGGTAAACTAAAAAGAGAAAGTGTTTTAACAAACTTATGACATTTTAGCTCGTTTTTCGTATTTACCTTTTTGGATGGATGTAATGATTGGTATTATTGTAACTTTTGAGCCAGCTGATGAAACTCTATAAAGTGACCATTCATTTTCTTTGTCTTGAAGAGTATAAATGTTTGGTATAATTCATTCTAACTTTTAAACCAGCTGATGAAACCCTATACAGTAACCATTCATTTTGTTTGTCTTGAAGAGTAGAAATGTTTGGTATAATTCATTCTAACTTTTGAACCAGCTGATGAAACTCTATAAATTGACCATTAACTTTGTCTTGAAAGGTAGAAATGGTTAAGGGTTAGTTACTGGAAGTGAGTATTTTTTTATACATGTACACTCACGATAAAATGAACGAGAAATCTAGATAATGATCGAGACGAAAGCCGAGTTCATTATAGGAAATTTCGAGTTCATTTTCTCGCCAGCAAGTGGGTATGTACGTCAACGAACTACGAACTAAAAGTAACTAACCCTTTTAATAAGCAACCTGAGTCCACAGCATTACAAGGAGCGCCTTACACAACGAACTTCAAGCAAGAATCAAATTAAACAAACAAAATTAAATGAGTATATAATTAAAATGGCATGTTAAGTTCAAGTACAATGAAAGCAGGGCACGTACGCCACCTGGAAGTTCGGGAATTTTTGTTTCAGGCTTGGGATTCCTTGAAAAATGAGGGGTTTTTGAGATCGACCTGGAAAAATCCTTGAACTTTGAGTTTGCAGTCCACAATAGAATTATTTTATTGATATTTTTTTAATAACAACCGTTACTCTCGATCGCGGTTGTGAATCGCATTCTAACTTGCCGAAGTTCCGATTTTAAAATATAGGACTGGATGCGAGTGTATTTGCGCATGTGTGCATTTCCGTTGAGTTTTTAACGTCGGCTCTTTTCCAGTGAGTACGTGACTCAATTTTTGCATCGCGTGTTCAAGTAATTAATTTTTTCATCGTTTCTTTTGTAATTGTGTTTCTTTTGTCTGATATGATAATGTAATTGCTCCATTCCGGTGCAGATCGTTGAAAGCTTGGAAATCATATATGTTATGGCTGCATGCTTCAAGAGTATTTTTGTCAATTAAATGTTCTTTTATCAGAGTTAAATACGGCAATTGTTGTGTTGAAAGTTGACATTATTTTAGCATAATAAAAAGGATGTGTGTCTTCTGTAGTTTTTCTGCCACTATGTTCGCAGATATACCTAAATTACATGAGCGATTTTGACCAATTGCAGGAGCGGATTTTTTACAGTGAACGAAGGTTGCTTATTAATTAGTGTTATTCATTCCAACTTTTGAACCAGTTGATGAAACCCTATAAAGTTACTATTCATTTTGTTTGTCTTGAAGAGTAGAAATGATTGTTATTATTCATTCTAATTTTTGAACCAAATGATGAAACCCTATAAAGTGACCATTCATTTTGTTTGTCTTGAAGAGTAGAAATCATTGGTGTTATACATTCTAACTTTTGAACCAGTTGATGAAACCCTATAAAATGACCATTCATTTTCTTTGTCTTCAAGAGTAGAAATGAATATTGTTATTCAATCAAAAATAAAGCATATACTCCGTGCTTTAGCTGAGTCAAACATTTCTGGGAATTCGAGTAAATTAGTGAAAGCCGAAGATGCAGTGTTTGTTGGGTTGTGTGGGGGCTTTAGCCTGTTTATTTGTTATACCATCCTTTCTCTATAAAGGCTGAAACAGCTTTCAGTGGCTGCTAACATTTATGCTCAACCACAGTTGTCGTAGTACCCATTTTAGTAGTTTCAAATTAGCTACTTGTACACGTAAATTATCTATATTTTTTACTTTGTAAAACGAGCCAGGCGGGCGAAGACTAGAGCCTTGCTAGGCAGCATGATAAGCCAATGCACGTATTGAAAACGGGGAGAAAAAAATTTCGACCTGGGTTTAGGGTAATGTAACAACAGATTTTGTGGGAGCTAATCAATGCACGAAAGATATTCAATGCATATAAATCGACTTATTCATTTTATCAAAAAAAACTCTTATAAATCTGACATGGCATAAGTTTGCGTATTTTAATACGCAAAACAAAATGTTACAAAATAAAGTCGACATTTTTGGATGGTTTTCTCACGTAAAGTGATTTAGTTTAGTTTTGTTCAAATAATAAGATGAGAGCGTAAGTGCTCAGTATTTGAACTACTCAATTCTGAAATCCATTCGTTCATTCTCATTGGCGATAGCTATTATTTTAAAACTAGTATATGAATTTTAAATATCAGTTCCTTGACTTCGCATAAAAGATTCTGAGACGTTTTAAAAACCAGATCTAATGTCTTTTTTCGTCTAGTTACAATCGGGAACAAAATAAATACCGTAAACACTCTAATAAGCCCCCGGGGGGCTTATTAAATTTCACGCCATCCAGAGGAGGAGCTTATTAGAGAGGGGGGGGGGTTATTAGAGTGGGGGGGTGCTTATTTAAAACTTCTTGATAAAGAGAGGTCACATTTTTTTAAAACAAAATTTTGCATATCTTTAGTGGAGCAAACAATTTATTCTGCCTTTCTTATCTCTGAGGCAAGCAATATTCTCATTCTAGATACTATCACTTTGTTTATTTCAACAAAAGTATTGAACTGAAACTACTAATAAAACATCTTTATTGGTTGGCAACGTTCGGTAGTGGCACGTAATCTGCGGAGGTGACCGAGCACATTCTAAATTCGGAGTCAAAGTGTTCGTTTCAATTTATTCAAAAGATCAAAAGTTTCCTTATCATTTTTTTGGAGGGGAGGAGGGTCTTATTAGAGAGGGGGGCTTATTAGAGAGGGGGTCTATTAGAGAGGGGGGCTTATTAGAGAGGGGGGTCTTATTAGAGAGGGGGCTTATTAGAGAGGGGGGGCTTGTTACAAAATATTAATTCGAGGCTCTAGAGGAAGGGGGGCTTATTAGAGCGTTTACGGTAACTAAGTGAATAGGCGTATCCAGTGAAGACAAGTTGTGAGGCGGAAAGATTTATTTTTTCGAATATGTATGCATGAATTAATGAGCGATGGCTGATATTTTTAGTTTGTTTTGTTTACAGTTCCTTTCAAAAATGGATAAATTATACACCGTAGTGGAAATGATTTTTTTGTGCTGACGTTTCGGACTGGAGTCCTTCGTCGGATTATAATTTTTTTTATCCATTTTTAAAAAGAACTGTTTCTGTTGAAACACCGACGCAGCTTTCTGTTTATGACATTTTTTTGTCAGGTTACATCATTGAGGGCAAGACTAGAGAATGCTAGCAAAGAGCTCGAGCGAGTAGAGAAAAGCAGAGCAGAAGCAGAAAGGTGAAACCCTATTGAATAGTCTTAATCGATACAAAAACAAATACACACTTAATGACAACTCCCCAAAGGGGCTTTTCAGTGTCATGTTAAAAACCTCCCTCTTCCCCAATTAA
>JAOTRI020118117.1:0-12385 GCA_028564885.2 Zoanthus sanctaehelenae | reverse complement strand
GCCACATAAAAACTAACACGCCAGTTTTTCAGCAAATATATTTGTCATATAAAAATTGGTCAATTTTGTTCATCTACTCCGTACACGGGCAAATAAAAATTGACACATAAAAATTGTCACATAAAAATTGTCACATAAAAATTGCTCGTGTAGACGGGGCTTATGGGCTAGAACGTCTTGTGTAAAAACATTGGCAAGAATTTTATACTTGAGATTACTTTTACAGAACTGTGTGTCAATAAACGTTTTGTTGAGTTTATTGACTGTTTTACTGCAATAAATTACGCTACGGCAAGACAAGGACAGATAAAAGAAACAAATTAAAAATAAAAAAAAACAGCCCCACACATTTTTGCATCTGGATAGATTTTCAATATACTTCATACAACATACTTACTAAACACTTGCCGTTGACGCAAATTCTGTAAGGATCTTTATCACACATCGTTCCATCTATTACTTTAGGAGTCATACTAACATAAAAGCCACCTTCCTTGGGCATACAATGTAACATACAGTTGGCATGACCTACATTGGGCAAGAGGCACTTATATAACAATGAATATTAATGTTTTGATTCATCCAGTTGTACCAAACAACTGAAAATTAGTCGCTTATTGGAACAAATATTATAAAAGTACGGAACACAAAAGACCAAGTACAATCGAAGCAGAGAATTCGGCGAAACGTTCAATCTGAAAGATATGAAAGTTTTGGACAAAAAGGAAAATTGGTTAAGACAGGATATCAAGAAAGCAGAGCGGGAAAAGGTTGAGGGTCCTTCACTCAATAAGATATGTGGTCTGCAGTTTGTGTTATCGCACACGTGGGACCGGGTTTTACAGGACGTACCGGGTAAGCTATCACGTGACACTAGCTAGTCCAAGCTGACCTGGCAGAAACCTGAAGACCGTCCAAGACAGCTGGATCGTCGTACTTTTATAATAAAAGACACTTATATTTGCTAAAAAAACATTAGAAAAGTCGCATCTAGAGATATATTTTAACGCATTATAAGTATTCATAGTTTTATCTCTTACTGGGCGATTCAAAGATGGTTCAGAGGAATAGGTACAATTCCCTAAGCTTAAATAACAAAAAAAAGTATAACAAGTGTTTTTCCCGTGTAATTTGCATATGTCAAAAGTATTTACATTAGAATATTACCGTCTTTGCATCATTTGTAGCCTTAGAGTTTGTGAGCAATAAGAAAATACTTTAACAGCTGTTTTCTTTTGTACAAATTTCATCACCTAACACAGGAAGCCCAGGCACACTGGGTAAGAATCTTAAAATTTGTTTGTATCACATTTCAAAATGCCACATTCATGGGTTCAAAATTAAACACAATGTAAAAGGAAAATACTCTTTTAGTCAATATCCGACTAAAATATACCATTTTTCTCAGTTTCTCTCAGTTTTTCCCTATTTTAGTTTTTATTGTTCTTTCCAACAAGGAATATAAAACTTTACATCCTAGACAATGTTCAAGAATAATCCTTTGAATGGTTACATGTTGGGATATTACAGCTACATAATCTCGAGAAGATCGAGGTGTACTCCCCTGGGGATGCTCTCTTATATTAACTATAAGGGACCGTTCCACTACTAAGGATATGTTTTTCACTTTTCAGACTTTACATACTAAAAAAGGTGCACAGACTACAGATACACTCACCAGGTATATATGGCTCCCACTGATAATAACGACCCCTGAAACGGCGACTATTGAATAATTTACACTGTTCCGAACGAAAATCTTTAGAGCCTTGTTTACAATCCTTAAATAGATCAAAAATCATAGCTTAGTTTTACATTAAATTATAATTGTCGTGGTTTGGATTTGGAGCAGCGTAACACTGAGTTATGGCTATAGAACTCACGTCAACTTTTTTAATTGTACAGCAATTTTGTTATATGTTAATAAAAATGAGCCTTGCGCTATTCATTTTTGAATAAAGAGGACGTGAGGAACAGTACATTAATCTACCAATAGGTTTAACATGTCAAAAGGCGATTCAATCCGATTTATTTGATTATATAGTAAGCTGCGATTTAATATGAGACGGGGACTATGCCCAACTTTTTTTATTTACTTGTTAATTATAATGCAACATAAAAAGAAACACAAAAAAGCGGAGGCTACAAGAAAAAAAAATACCACTTTCGCATTCTACATGTTAATTTATAGAGAAAAATAATATTTTTTGAATCAAAATTGGTTTTAAAAGTGGAGAGATACATTGCTTCTTCAATGTACGCGTTTGGCTGCTAATGTGTATTGCAGGTTTAGCTTAGAATCAGAAAAGGAGGATACCCGAATTACACATCACAGCTACAAATATATACATATATACATACTTTTTCAAAGAGTGCTCAGCTCTGTAGGAGCGATACAAAAGACTATAGATTGACTCGATGTCTGTTTCGTGTGACCAAAAGTGATCACACTCTTCAGGGCAAGTTACACTTATATATAATATAAAAGTATAAAAATCAAAGCCAAAGCAGCTGGTAATATTAAAAAAACATAAATAAACGTTTCGGCTATTCGGCCTTCTTCATGATCAGTAGAATACGAGTTTAAAAATAATGCTTTAAAGTTAAAACTTATACTGTATGTAAAATAAAAGGTGCGAAAAATACAAAATAGTTGTGTATAAAAGGTAATTACCAATTAATTAGATTTAAAATATGTTTATACATAATTCACAAGTTCTTTCTTAGTTAACATATACATACGTCGTTCTCTTTACATGTATTGAGCATTGTTTTATTGATAATGGTATGACCCTTACACTTTAAGCGGCATATAGTTTTTCATTCAAAAAAACAGGAAGAGTTAGTATTCGCTGTCGTTATTCGTATATTCATCAATTATCGTCATATTGTATATTCACCATTATCGTCATATTGTATATCCATCTCATATACATAGACTGCGCAAATGTGTGGCCTGTGTGGGCTATAGCCCATGCACCACTTTTTTGCCCAAAAAAGATTAAGTATAGATGATCGTAAGTCCACCCATTAAAAACTTAAAACACTCAGCTGGTCCCAATAGTGTCCTTTCTCCGCTTGTGTTGCATGAATAAATTAAGAACTAAAATAAGGTATTCATCGTTGCTCGCGTTGCAAACCGCTATATTGTTATAAGATTAAAACCGATAATTTGGACCTTACAGAGATCACCAATGACTTTTTGTCAATTGTCAATAACTAGTTCGATATCTTGATGGGTCCGAGCAAAGCATAAAGATTGCGCAAAAGATATGACAATGAAATGCTCAGTGAATGTACAAAGTTATCGTATATTCGTATTACATTTAATTTATAAGTGTCAATTAATAATAGCTTATTTATTATTAATTCATATCAAGAGCAAATGCATTGCGTGAATTGAATATAGCGTGCCCCCGTATGTTGCTAGTGTGTATGTACGACGTTTTATAGCAATCATGGATTATATCAAAAGTGTACTTTCTATCTACACACCAAACGCATTACTATTTCATTTATCTACATAAAATACCATGTATGCTTACCAAAAATTACGGTGTTCAACTTACCAATAGAGAAAAATATCGTCCTGGGAACCCCTACAGTTACCATCTACATAACATTGTCCGGCTGCGTTGACAGCGTGGTTGGTCCTTGTGGTGTAGTGGTTAACACGTCGGACTAGTAAGCCGGAGATGTGGGGTTCGAATCCCGCCAAGGGCTTATATATGATATTTTTCTCTTATTTCTTTTTATTTTCTATAGGAGTCTTGGATTTGGCTTAAAACATCAACTCACTCAAAGTTAATTTTACTCTTCGAAGAGACACCCACACTCTTTAAGAAATTATTTGGAAAATCTTTACAAGATTTGTTTAAAGCCCATTGAACATTTTGGCTATAACTCAGTACCACAGCCAAGAAACACCACCGCCAAAAAGCCTCCTAGTATGAGTCTCGTAGCCCCACCACTTTTGAAATCACTGCGCAGTCCCTGATATGTATACATATATATAACAGTTAAAGTGATCTGAGTTCGTTCCCTTAAATAGTTTGTTTTTAAGTTTATTGGAATGCCTTATACTTAAAGAGATTTTGAAGAAAGTTTACTTCATAACTCCATAGATTAAAATTACCTGAGTGCTGCATGTTTTGTACTGGATGTTTTCACCTTGGCATGCTGGTTTCCCATTCACACTTCAGTCATGGATAGAACAAAAAATTTATTAATCTATCAATTTACCAAAACCAATAATCCTAGATCACAAAAGCTGACTAAACACATTTCATTTACCAAAAATAAACCTATCTGTATTATAACTTTGGCTTATTGGAATACCACCTTAAATAACATAATTTTTAAATTGATCTTAAAAGATCAATATATACCGTTCGTCTCAAATGTATTTTATTCATTACTGGGCTACCTGTGGTAAGCCCAGTTATATATTCGATATTTTTTGTCGACCAGACAAAATGTGTATCCCAGAATATCTTGCAGTGCCAGCTGTGTTGTGAGGAGAAGAGGGATCTGGAACAAAAGATAGCCCAGTGAACGCTTCTAGAGCGGCTTGTTAATTTGTAACAACTGAGGAACTAAATTCTCCTACATATAATCATATGGAGCACACAATAAAGAACGGAAAAGGTGCGACAGTAGAGGCTAGAAAAAAAATCCGCGTTAGAGAATATATATATATATATATTGTATATATTGTATAGCTAAAACTAAACTCAACAAAGCAATTTGTGGGTCAAAGAGACGCGAATGATAAGGTTGAACACAAAAGACTATGGTTCCATTCCCAATCTTGCTGATATTTCAATATTCTTTGATAACTCAGCTTTTTATCGTTCCAAAAAAGGTAATATTGTGCACAGTTTTACAATGTTATATTAAGGCAGAAAAAAATGTCCTAATGTTCTGAAGAAGATATAAGGCGATTGTATAAACGACAATGAAAGGCAAGGCGAGGATCTGCGTTTAAGTGACATTGGTACGAATCATGTATTTCCTTTAAAATCCTAAATGAAGTTGTGGTCAAGATGGTTGATGTAAATTGTTTCTCCAAACCTGACCACAAAAACGCAAATATCATATCGCAACTTCGTTACACTTTAAGGCAGCTCTTATGTTTTATCGCCGGTTTTCTATTCGTGTTAGTTCTTAAGAATCAAGGGAGCAGATATATACAATCATAAACTACATGAGCAACTCTGAACTCAGAAAGATCGTTGAAATTTTAATTTGTTTAAAAAAAGGAAACCATCGAACAATAACTTACTTGTATGAGCAGTTTTTTGACCGTTGTGTAATACCCACTCCACAGGTCCTTGAACATGTGCTCCACAAGCCCCAGCTTCCCCAGTCACGAGATCTATGTTGGGCCTTTTAAAATATGATTGAGAATGTCGTTAAAGTGAAGAAATACAAACTTCTTATTCGTGCCAACACTGTCACAGCTTTCTGAAAATCGAGGGCGAACGTTTTTAAGAACTCGAAAGCAGGTCAGAGAAGACCTGGGTAGGAAACAAAACGGTAATGATAAAACACGAAGAGTTTTATCTTCTCTGACAAGGAAACTGACCTTGCCACGAAGGGCTGAAACGTCTCTATAAACTCCTCAATATTATTTTAAACGCAATACGGATATACATATTTGTTTACGGACATGCACATTCATTTACGGACTTACGTATTCATTTACAGACACATGTATTCATCTCCATTTCAATCTCCAGTCTGTCTAGATATTTTGAGAAAAGTGTAGCCTTTTCCGAAAAATGTTTAAGACTAATCGGTTTTGGAATACCAACTTGCTGCAATTAAAAGAAAAAATAATCTTCCTAAGATAAAAATGCACTTTTCTCCATGCAGCTTCACGTTTAATTTGGTCAGAGTAATAAAAACGGCAATAAATAGGCACATAATGTAAGTACATCTTAAGTAGCTTCTTTGGCTAACTAGAAACAGCTTTGGCCTTCCCAAAAGCGCTTTCTACGGTGAATAGCATGACAGAGTTATTATCACTTCTATGTTCTTATATCGTAAAAGCACATTTAAATAATAGTTCTAATCAACTCAAACAAATGAAAATATGGTAGCCCTTCAGTACCCACTGACAAAACGTCTTACAGCCACCTCGTTAATACAGTCACCTCATTATTACGGTCACTTTTATTGGCCCGAAAAAATACCCATACATTCTCTTATAAAAATACTATGTTAATGCGGTCTTCCGTTAAAACGGCCACCTGAAAATACTAAGATACCTGTGACACGTCAGTTTCAATATATGATCTCTGTCACCAAACAGCCTGTTCTCTCATTTTTCATTATTGTGCATTGACAGCGACATCCGTTTATCTAAACTGCAAAGCGATTAAGTCATGATTTTATTTCAAAAAAAGATGTTGATAACAAAAATTATTCAAGTTAAAAAAGCAGAACGACACACTGGCAAAGTGTTTTCATTATTAAAACGGCTCGCTTTTTTTCTAACAGCTTTCTCAGTTGGTCTGCGGTTCTCTTTATTTTGAGATTTTTGTCTGTCTTTTTGGTATGTGCTACCGAAAGATTGCTTTCAATGTCCAGTAGACTTTTTAGAAGCTTAGGAATACAAGAAACTTCCATGCCGTATCCGCCACACCGATTTACAGCTTTTCCGACAAATTACACATCTGCTGTGCGTCCTTTTCTTGATAGTCTAGCCGCATTGCAAGCTGAATCGTTTTGTTTTGTTTTTAGTCAACTAAAATGTATTTTACGGTTTATTGGCAAATATTTAGAAGTTGTTCATGTATTACGAGATGATTTTAAAGTTTTATCTACAATTTTATCTACATTTCTGTTAAGGAGAATAGTTGTTCAGGAAGTGCTACTGCAACGTAATTGTCATCAATCCCCTTAAGTTATGAAATTTGACCCTGCCCCTTTGGTGACCGTATTAACGGGGTTCTACTGTGCTCGCAGCACTTACTTTCTAATATAAATAGCTAATATTTATCATTTAGTCATCCACATATCACAAGTGTTGCGCTTCTATTTATTTTTGTTTTTACTGTATTGAACTCGGAGCCTGTTTGTTAGCTAGGCCGTTGTGTTAAGGCCAGGAAATATCGACACAGCTGCTAATAAAATCTAGCGAAGGCACTGCTAGCCCGCAGATGGGTAAGCCCCGGCAACCAACTATACCATCTAATACGATCTCGTGAGGCAGCTAGCCCGCAGATGGGTAAGCCCCGGCAACCAACTATACCATCTAATACGACCTCGTGAGGCAGCTAGCCCGCAGATGGGTAAGTCCTGGCATTTTACTATACCATCTAATACGACCTCGTGAAGGCAGCTAGCCCGCACAGGAGTAAGCCCTGGCCCTCTAGTATACCCGCTAATACGATCTCGCAAAGACAGCTAGAAAGCTCCGAGGTAAGCCTTGACTCTCTAGTATACCCGCTAATACGATCTCGCGAGGGAAGCTTGAATGCTCCAAGGTAAGCCTTGGCCCTCTAGTATACCCGCTAATACGTTCTCGCGAAGACAGCTAGAATGCTCCGGGGTAAGCCCTGGCCCTCTAGTATACCCGCTAATACGATCTCGTGAAGGCAGTAGAAGCTCCGGGGTAAGCCTTGGCTCTCTAGTATACCAGCTAATATGATCTCGCGAAGGCAGCTAGAAAGCTCCGGGGTAAGCCTTGGCTCTCAAGTATACCCGCTAATGCCATCTCGCGAAGGCAACTAGAATGCTCCGATGGTAAGCCTTGGCTCTCTAGTATACCCGCTATAATACATCCTCGCGAGGGCAGCTAGAAAGCTCCGGGGTAAGCCTTGGCTCTCTAGTATACCCGCTAATACGATCTCGTGAAGGCAGCTAGAATGCTCCGAGGTAAGCCTTGGCTCTCTAGTATACCCGCTAAAACGATCTCGCGAAGGCAGCTAGAAAGCTCCGAGGTAAACCTTGACTCTCAAGTATACCCGCTAATACCATCTCGCGAAGACAGCTAGAAAGCTCCGGGGTAAGCCTTGACTCTCAAGTATACCGGCTAATACGATCTCGCGAGGGCAGCTAAAAAGCTCCTGGGTAAGCCATGGCGTTCTACACTAAGCAGCTGTCCGCATTTAGGCTTATTCTTTATTAAAAGACTTTAGTACGAGCTTAGTCCGTCTGACCCGTCGAGGCTATAAAGGGACCATTCAGATTGGCCGGCCGTTGTGTAACACATTCGTATCAATTATATACTAATTCTGGCTATAGTAAAATGATTGTTGGCATATTTCTCATTCTTGTAAGTAAAGCTTTCCGAACCGAACATTTTAAACTTTCAAGATATTTGGTAGTTTGATACAATAATATCTAGCATAACACTTGTAGCCGGTGACACACTCTCTAATCCTACAATCCACAACGAATAAGATATCTTCTTATTGCCTCCTCTCTCGCTAAAACCTAAATGTAATAACTCATGGACATCTGTATATTCCATTTCGACTTCATCAGCACTGCATCCGATCGTTAACAAACTCAAGTTTATCATTTAACGTATATCGGTTCCAATGACTTGCTATCTGTGTTGGGAAGCTGATGTTTATCTCTTAGTAATAAGGTCACAATGCGTTGTTAACTGTGATGAGGTCACCTAGTTCAAAGGTGTGGTTTCCGCAGATTTTTAACTCACATTTAATGAAAGATAGAATTAATTATGTATGAAAAAAATCACATCTTAGAGCAAATAATCATTTTATTTCAACGTCACTAAAGCTCAAATCATTTGCTTAAACGAAGGTCTCAATATTTTGCGAGTTACTGTAAAACTAAACAACTAAACAAATATAGCAATTACCTTCCCAGGGTCCTTTTATTAAAATGACACCAGTTTAAATTGTTCCGGAATAAATATGTCAAACGAAGTAGAAAATACGATTCACAAGCTACGTAAAATAGTGTAAAAGTTTGTAAACTCTTACCTTTGTTGATACTATGGTGAGGAAAATCAGAAAACATGCAGATAAGACCGAGTTCATTCTGCGTAAAGAAGAAGAAACAGAGCTCAACAGTCAGTTTTACTTTGAAGTTAGGTGCATGCAACTTGTAAAATGAATCTTTTATAGTTTTGATGCCTCGAGTACCAACTCTTACACGCAGTAGAGATCCACTGCGGAAAAGAATATTGCAAAATCTATAATCGTTACCCTGATGGGGCAATTCACCGTAATTTGCTTTCTCAAGTGCGATAGAAACATTTAACAAACTTTTTTCTAATTCAATTGCTATGTTTGACAAAAGTAAAAATGTAACATATGCCTGTAGTCGGTACAAACATAAAACTGCCCGGCGGCATGTCTGTTATACAACTATTGTTCTTTAAAAAATAAATTCTTCAAAACAAATTGAAATAAGATATAACTTTAAAGAACATTTATTTGTGTGGGTTCTCACGGTTTGTAGGATTGTAATTCCTTCGTTTTTAGACGGAAAAATTCCATGTATACTCTAATATAACTATACTTTACACTAAAATACAGTATATTTTATACTATATGGCTTACCTTGCTGTTTGAGTATGTGTATCTTGTCAGAAATTTGTTTAAGCAGAAGAAAAGCCGCGGATCGTATCACCAGAAGACAAACTAGGTATAAAGTAACACAAAGATTTCGACACCTCGTTTCAAATTGAAGGATTGTGGTATGACAGTTCAATACAGGAAAAGAAACAACCTTTTCCGGTTGATAAAATCACGTTCCGGTAGAAAATGTGTCCAAATTAAAGCGCAGTGAAGAAACTGATCCTTTGGGATGACGAGGGACAAAGTGGCTGTCTTTTTTTAAGAACAGAATCAAGTTAATGACTTCACTTAAGTAAAAAGATATTTGTCATCTTTCAGTAAGTAGTGAGTTAAGGAATGACATGCTCTAGTGTGCGATATGTCACTGTGTAGGTGTTGAATTTCAAATGAATTCATTATTCATGTTTCCGTTTATAACTAACAAAATCGCTGAAATTCCTCTAGATATAAACTGCTGGAAGCCTGTGAGAAGTGAGCAAATTAGAGATCAAATAGAATGATGTATAAATTGAAGCTAGCCGTTGCAAAATTATAATGCTGACGGAAGATTTACATTTTCTTGACTAGTTGCGAAGAAACGAACAGTTGAGTTTTTTTCTTTTTGTTTCACAAGGTAACGATTGCTTGGTAGGGGCCTAGGGATTTAAGTGATTCAAAAATCAATATTTTCTGCTGAGTTAATTGACTAATAAATAGCTAACATACATTTTTCAGTCTGGAAACGGTCAGATGTTATGATCAGTACAATGGCGTTTTTTGGATAAGGACGTTAAATAACGGAAGGGAGAACACCTAATTTCAAAGCTGTTCATCAGGTGATTGAAAAATCATGGGTAAAGATTGGGATGTTTATATGAGTGGCTCGTCAGCCAGTTTTACTTCCTGCGAGCATCAGCTCTTCATCACTGTATATCCAAATGCATCTCTGACATAATAATTGTATTATTTTAACCATGTTTTAAATAATTCATTTCTTTAGAATGTAACTTAAAGCGGCTCCCTTAAAATGGATAAACTGGATAAAAAAAGACTAAGACTTAGGAGAATGAAATACGAAAAGAACGCTTTACTAATTTTAAAACAAGACAAATTGCTGTTTATGTAACCGACCTGATCATGTGCATGAATTGATGATAACTGAATCTTCATCAGTTAAGGAATTTTAACAATTCTTACAAAACTTTGCAATTTGCAATGATATCGGTTCATCATGAATGGTGTTGATGGTTATCCTTAGCTTAAATACTAACTAATTTAAATTATGCGTTCTTAGTGTTGAAAGATCTATAAAGTAAGTTACTAAAAGTGTCGTCATCTACGCGGCCCGGACTCGGAAACTCTAAAACTATGCATGCCTGATTACTTGATTTTGAGTCGCGTCACAGTTTCAGAATGTTTGTTGGGAGCTTTGCTTTAATATCATTTGATTGTCAAGTTAATGATAACATAACTTTAGACAATTTTTCATCATTTAATAAAAGACAATAAGCAAGGCCAACACTGGGGAATGTGCTATAGGAGAGGAAAGATGATTTCCTTTGATTAGTGTCTAACCGATAGTGTACCATGTTTACAAAATGAACGATACGGTAAAACAATAAAGAAAATAATCTCTACTAAAGTGTACCTGCCAACTTTTATAAATTTGCTGGCGTGACATTTACCTTCAGAGAGTTCTAGGACCAGTTTTTATGGGGCTCTGATCAGTATGAATATCCCAAGCTGCTTTCAAAAATGTTTCGAAGAATTTCGTCTTCCCAGTACATCGATCACTCCTTGAAGATTTGTCGATCCCAACCTACCTTGTTTTCTGTCACTTTTATTCAACTGGATTTTTATTTTCTCTCATTGGTTTCAGTTTCTATAAATAATTACAACACTTTCAAATCGTGTAAGTCCACAGCTGTAAATAATGACTCCAGCGTTTCAAGACGTAAGAAAATGTACTAAAGGCACGAGTAAGCGTGACATGGAGAATTGTCAATCCTCTGGAGTGAGAGTCACACCCCAGTTTTCGCGCGCCATCTTGATTAACCGGCTAGTACAAACTATAAAAGACTGCTGGTAGTCTGGGCCTGTATATGATTGATTGATATATATCGATTGATTGATTGATATGTGACGACACATAAACATTAGTCACGTGACACCCTGAATCGTTTCTCAAATCTTTTTCTGACGAGAATGCCTTTTTTGGTATTTTTGGGCAAATGTCGAGTGCCTGTGCTCATCATCAAGGGCTGAAAAGGCTTAGACCTTGTCAGTATTGAAGAACTGTTTATCAGCATTGTGTTTTTTATGTTAATGGCAGGTAAAATAAAAGAGTTTAGACAACTTGTGTTTCAGGGCGAGTGAATTTGTTGTTTTTCACATTCATTATTAATTTATTTGAGTTCATTCATAATTTTACAAAATATGAGTGCAATCCATCTCATTTCGCTTCAATCCTTGGGTTTGTTCATTTAGTTTTGAGTTTTAGGATCTAGGCAAAAATGCCTCATTGCAAACACTCATCTGACGCTATGATCTTAAAATTACCCACTATAATGTGCCTGATTATTACTGCTTTATTTTACTGTGGCAGGAAGAAATTGAAGAAAAAAGTCTTGGTTTTTTTTTAGCTTAAATATTTTTCTGTCAGCAATTACTTAAAATAATTAAAATCCTCAGCTCACCCGAAAGACATTCTTACTGGCCATCTGCAAAAAATAAATTTAAGTCATTCAGTTTTGTTTTTTTTTGGTCATTTTTACTCGGGCTACCCCCGTAGGGAGCCCGAGGTTAAATTTACCCTTTAGCCAATATATCTATCTATCTATCTA